>OMKZ01028646.1:0-14050 GCA_900302535.1 Neoniphon sammara
TTTGTTTTCACTTGTCAGCCAAACCACCGATCCTGCTCACGTGTCAGGGGAAAAAAACAAAAAAAACACGATGCTGACATAAACCTACTGTCTACATGACAAAGTTTGAGAAAAATGAGGCAGTTTTTATTGTAAGTCAACGGGAGTTACCATAAAGTGCACTAGGGAGTTTTGTATGTTGGCAGCTCCTAACGGCATCAAACTTTCCAACAGGTAACTGCATGAAAATCGGAACCTCAACACCCAGAAATCCTGTAAGGCAACATCAGTAAACAGCGCCCAGCTCACTCATGTTGGCCAGTCTGTGATGTTTTATACCAAAAAGACCACAGAGACGAAAGAGGAAAAGTTATAGCGTTGGTGATGCCACATTTCCCTGGACAGAGACAGTTTGGATTCGTCACTTCCTGTCAGAGGAGAAGCCTCCATGCCATGAAATTCATTTGGGAATAAAGGATGAATCTATGATGTCTCAATTAAGGGGATGAGGCGTTCTTCTCTGCTGCAGCCTCACTTTTTAATTGGGGTTTTTAAAATGTGTTGATTTTTAACAGAATAAGCTCGCCTAGCGCAGCTTTGATTACTGAGTTTCTTCAACAATTCTTCCATAGTTACATTTTAGGCTTTTGTGTCTTTCTGATCACAAGCAACTTGCAATAGACGAGCAAGTCCAGGTTCTGTTGATGGATATTTTGCAGGGACTAGAGAGACCATCATGTAACTGTAAAGAGAAATCGGGGAACTGCTGTCCAAGGCGAGCAACCTGATTACTGAAGTGCATGTAAACGCAGTAAAGGTCACAGGTTTGACCTCTGGGAAAACTCTGCCATGCTCCTGGCCAAACACAGTAAGAGCAAGTGACACCCTGCCTAGCTGACCAGTCCCACTCCTGCGTTTGTATCTGTGTCTTGGTGGCATTCCCTGTCTTACCTGAAAAACACTCATCTGTGGTCATGAGGCTGACACGTC
The DNA here is from genome assembly GCA_900302535.1 of Neoniphon sammara. Taxonomy (NCBI): domain Eukaryota; kingdom Metazoa; phylum Chordata; class Actinopteri; order Holocentriformes; family Holocentridae; genus Neoniphon; species Neoniphon sammara. The sequence goes on from OMKZ01028646.1 coordinate 970, forward strand.
CTTCTGGCGACGGCTCAGAACCAGTAATCTGCTCTACTCTGATGCTTTCCCAGCCCCGCTCAGCAGCACTCTTATCTGGACTGTCTCCCCTGGGATCCTGCCTCCGCCATGTGACGCCTCCCCAGGAAACACAACACAGACTTTACCTGCCGAAACACTCCTCTGTCCATGTCGCATCACATCCCTCTGCTTGGGAATATGATATAATGCGTGAATGCATTTTGTCTGGCATATTCACCAGTGACACATCTTCACTGTCTAGCTGCCCTCTAATCCAAGTCACCCGGCTTTCTAAGATCCTGCAAAGCCTGTGTGCTGAGATGTGGAAAAACTGACTGAAGGGCATTTCTCCCTCCAAAAATCTTGGATTGAATGGAGTTGGCTTGACAGGGGCTTTATTCGGCTTTATTGATGCCATCATTACCAGGCTGCTTCCACGGGCAAAATGGTTTCCGGGTTTTGAGGAGGAAATTAGAAGTTTGATGACACTCTCTCCCGGGAGAAAAGCAATTACGCACAGCAATGAGAGCACAATTGTCGGAAATAGGCTCATGAAAGCGACATAAAATTATTCGGCACGCACAATAGCTTTAAGGATATGGCAAAAAGTGCCCGGTACCGTGTTACACAGAAAAAACAATTTAACCAATCACTTCACTGTTTTTCTAAGGCATACGGCGCTATGCTCCGTCCACTTTCCCTGCAATGTAAACCTGTCAGTTAACGCGTAAACGAAATTGATGGCATGATAAAAGTTTACGATAAACTAGCCGTGCATTTCATCGAAATGAAATCCATTTATAGAAATGAAGAGAAATAGCGTCAAAACCCGGCTGACACTTGTCATAAATCGTTTTGACAGCTCCTAATGAACTGTTAGGACTGTTGCGCACATGAAAGGAGCCACAACGCACAAACCCGCTGGCTATGAGGCGTTTAGAGAAAGTATACGGGGCACAGCAGAAACAAGACAGTAAAAAGAAGCCTTTGATTGCGACACTGATGTAACTTAGAAAACTATAGGAATCACCATGTAGCCTTAACATAAAACACTGAGGGGAGTCGAAGCCTTACAGCGAGCACCGTGCACAACCTGGGTCTGCTTGGAGTTGCCAGTATCACAACAGTATGCCATTTACCAACTCCCTGCGTAACATGTAAATATTTTAACAAAGCGGCCGGACTGCTCAGCCACATAGTTGTCAGAAGTATCCAAACACAGGAAGGAGGCAAAAAATGTGGCAAGCGTGAATTGCGAACACAAGCTGGTGAAGAGTGACTTACCCTAGCAGTGTATCCACATCTGTTTGGTCACACTGGAGATTCAAAGATTACACTTCTTGGTACAAAATGTATAGCGGGTTGTAACGAAGGCGAACAGTAACTCTGTGCCGACGTCGGTGGGCTACCAATTAAAAAAATCTTCCTACTTGATGTACAAGGTAACTATTTAGTTATGGCAAATGGTGCCTAATCTATCCTGAGTGGCATTGCTTTATGATTGACAGGCGCCCGACCAATAGGCGTATGCTGTCCACATTGTTCCAACCAATCAAGTTACCAGCGCAGAGTTGGTGGAAGGTGAACTGTGAAGTAGGAAGGACTGATGGCGACATCATGTGTTAGAGTGTATATCCCTCCGCTTCTCATGTTTTGAGAGCGATGCTTCCACTTTCACTGATGTTTTAATATTAACCAAGTGCAAATCAAGTCCACCACTTACCAGTCTCGCAGTCATTTATTAGCGGTGGGTATTAATAGATTTATTTTGTATCTTATTTTTTTTATATAAAACTGTTAGTATGATTTTTGAGGAAAATGGAAACATATTACATCATAAATTGAATTAATCAGCCTGCTCACTTTGCAATAGCCTATGAGACCACTACCCAGTGAGTACACTTAACCCTGTGGAGAATAACTGTGTATAAAGTGGCACAAGTGACTCCGGTACTTTACCGGGAAGAACATATTACATCAAAGGTCACCTTCTTAATATTTAAAAAAGGATTTTAATGGAGCCTAAATGTACGAGTGGCCAAATGGCACTCAGATTTCACAGGATGTATCCCGAAGGCGGTGATAAGCGAGTCCTCTCCGGCCTATTTTGTCTGGTGTCGGCGGAGGAACACGGTGTTTACAGTGAGGAATAGGGTGATGTTACACTGACAGATATGAGCGCGTGTCATGGAACGCTGTCTATCAATCTGCTCATATTTACACTCACATGAGCGCATGTTTGGACTTGGAGTGAGGCAGAGCGTCGCGCGGCGATGCGTTGACGCACCGGTCCTGTTTTATTCCTTTACAGTTTTTCAGGTTATGTGCGCTACGTCATGTTACGTCAGCCCGGAGCAAAGCGTTTGGCTGGGAGATTTAAAGTCATAAGGTTCACTCGAGATGAGTTTCGCCTCTTTTCGAAAACAGGCGAAAGTAGCCGATTACAGTTGGGGGAGGTTTCAAAAAGTCAAAATATTATAGATTATTAAAAGTATAAATAATATCGTTGACTCACCGATCAAACAATGTCAAGATTCCCTACATGAGTACATTGAAGAATTGGATGCAGTTGAAGTCCATCCTCACAAGACAATGAGGGTGGAAGAATTTAGATTAAATGTGATTCACCGAAACTCATGCAACGATGTAATTTAATTAGCATGCACCACAGATTTGTAAGAGTTGTAAAGGTTTGCTTTTGCAACTGTGTAATATCTGATTTCTTTGTAATTGCTTGATTCATGAGAATGTGAAATTAGTACAACTGAGTAGAAATATTAGTTTATCCTAGTTAGGTCACATGCTCTTCTTGAATGAATATACATGTAAGTGTAGACAATTGTATTGTGCAAAGCTTTGGTGCAAAATTTACTCAGCGGACACCTTATAATAGTAAAACAAGTGAATGTATGAGTAAAACTGCATCTCTGAAATTTGACATCAAACAATGGTTAGAATTATTATCAGAATTATTAATTATTATTATATTTTTTGTTTGACTCTTATATGAGGGCGGTCTATATGTGTATTGTGCTCTTTTTCAGCAGTAAATGGACACAAGCACTGACCCAGACCTTTACACGTATTATTCTGTGGTTTTAAGACATTTTATTTTGATATAGACATGTCATTGGAATGCACTAATAAAATGAGTTGGTTGCTGCTTGACAGTTCACACAGTAACATCTTGGAACAGAATAAATAAACTGTCTTCTTCTTGGGTGGTGAGATACAACTTTGACAGGCCACTGAGTTCTCAGCTCAAGGCGTTTCCCATCATCCTCTGAGTTTTGCAGTTAGTGGAGAGCAGCTGCAGTGCCTCGTTCCAAAAACTGGCTTGTCTCTGCATCTGCAAATCGGACATTTTTTTAACCATCATTCAACAGACTGAGCAAAGCACCGTACAAAACTGCAGAGTCAAGCCTGAAATGAGTTGGAACAGGGGTTTCCCAATTTTTTCATGTCAAATACGCCTAAATAAAACCACATAAAACCACAGACTCCCATTTGTAAGATACTTTTCTGACTTTCCTCCTCATGTAAAAAGCAGAGACAAAAAATGATTAGTGTACACACCACAAAGGAAAAAAACAACCTTTATGAACCACATCAAATATCCAACAATATCTTGCATCATGCGTTACCCTTTAAGTTACACAGAAATTTGTGCATCCAGCACTGGTATGTCAGTTTCATGTTCTTTGAGTTTTTCCTATTTTTTGTGCTGTCTGTCATGTTTCATCAGTCTGGAGCAAATGCTGGAAGTCAGCTTGAGCAGTGCTTTCCAAGGCTACCCGCATGGTTCCAAAAGTGAGGTTCAGGGACTTTCAGAGGTCCATGAGGAGGTTTTCAAGGGGACCCAAGGAAAACAAGGTCTAGTTTATTTTATTTATTACATAATATGATGAATAATTTTATCTGTTTAGTTCATATATTTCACTAAACTCTTTGCCCCCCCCCTCTCCTTCTACAGTATGAACAGCAATGCAGTTCTATACTAATCATAACAACATAAAATCTTGTCTGGTAGAATCCTTTACACATACATTTACATTTAAAGCATTTAGTTGCTGTGCAGTGAGTACACAAATAGAATATGTTTCAGTTCATAAATCACCAATAATTACTGTTCAAACCAAAATAATTGACCTTTATTAAATGGTGATGAGTGCTGTAACACCAGGATCCTACAAAAATATGCATTAGACTTTGATTAGACAACAAACCAAAGAGCAATACTGAGAGAGCTTTATGAAAGTATAAATATCAAAACAATATATTGGTGGTTACCTAGGTTACAGCTCGAGCAAATGCTTATACTTTGCATTGCATGACAGGGCCACTTCATTCTGCAGATAATGTCACACGGGTCCCAAAACTTAAAACAGATCATTTTAGTTATTTAGGGTTGAGGAGATTGGATTTTACCTCCAAGGTGGATGCAGCCCAGTAAAGTAATTTCAAACACAGCAAAAGCTTAATGGAGGAATACTGTTGAAAAAAAAGTCTCTAATTTAGTGCCTTGTTTTATATGTTACGTACAGAGACCACCGCTTTTAATATATTCAAAACAAAGTATTGCTACAACATATCTGATGAATTAAAAGCAGTAAGAATTTGCCTTGATGAATCAGTTACACTGACAGGCTGAAACAGATGCATGGTGGGTGAGTTTATATAACCCATATCTTTACTACTGCTAATAATTTGGTCACTATCATTACCTCACGCTCACTTTCACATTCAAACGATGGGCCTACTGGGCAGGTGTGCGAGTATGTGTGTGTGTATGTGTGTTTGTGTGTATGAGCCTGAATGCATACTGGGTGTTGTAGTCAGAAATATGCCACACTTGCATCTGCGGTGTCGTATTTTGAAGCCGAGCAACACATGGGAGCAGGAGGACAGAGCAGCGAATGGGCCGCTGACTCAACTTGCACATTTTAAAGCTGCAATACGCAACTTTTTTGAACAGCGAGGAACTCACCGAGCTGAGGAGACAGGAAAGTCTAACAAGACACTTCCTGCCTCACAAGGAGAAAAGTTGCACATTGTGGCTTTAATCCGCATCTCACTAAACAAATAGTGAAGCTCCGGTGATCTGTCACTGAAGCTGACAGATGAAGAATGAGGGAGAAATGGGGGTAATCAAGCAACCGTAGTAGTGGGAAGCAGGCTCAGAGAGAGAGAGAGAGAGAGGGAGAAAGAGGGAGAGAGAGAGAGATTACACGGTGTTTTATGCTTTACGTAAGAAGCTTATGCGGTGGGGTTTTGCAGAGGAGAATTGCTGCAAACAGATGGACGGCCTGTTGCCTTCCTCTCACACCGGCCCGGTCTTACAGCTGGCTGGTCCAGCGGTCAACCACTTGGCCTCGGGTCAGGGAAATGCCACGGGAAATAATGACAACAAACCAGCACTGCTAGACCAGAGTTTGGACTGAGAACATGCAGGAAATGGAGCTATCCTAGTATCACTGCCATTCTGTACCTAATGAATTAAAGAGCTAATGTTCCTATTGAGTGACTTATGCAGGGAATATCTGCCTGTTATTTAAGTTACTGCATGACTGGAATAACTTATAAGCATTACTATAAAACCAAGGATTCCTCTGAGTTAACACTATTAGGCAACGGCTTTGTGTTCAGAAGAATGACAGGATATTTTATTCAGTCCAATCTATTGCTGCAGTCTGGCGCCCCCTGTTGAAACAATGATGCCCTATTTGTTGATTTGCATTGTATACAGAGTAATTTATTGGGCTGAAAATACTGTTTTCACTCAAAATTAGTGTTCAAGGTTTTAATACAGTGGCTGAAAGTATGTGACAGTAGCTATATGAGTTTTACATGAAGTTTAAGATCAAAAGTTTGTTCACATTTATTATGTTTGTGTAAACAGAGCTGTATTGTGAGTTGTGTTGGGTTAAGAAGGGTTAAAAAAAATGACAACAATAACTTGTATTTCACACTTCACATCACAGTTGTCTAGTCACACTGTCTGGGATTATACTAGTAGGTCAAAATTAGTTTGGCTGTTATTTTGATTATCAAAAACATTGTATGCATTGTATATTTAAAATGGTCTGCAATCTGACTGTAAATCTGCAAATATGAGTGACAGAGGGTAATGTAACTTTAAATAACAGATGTGACCACATAAACTCTGGGCTGATCCTGGATTCTGCACTGATGGGGTACAAAGGGTTCAGACTGGCTTCACCACACCACTCAAAAAAGATATGCTGATAACATATTAATTCTAATAGCTCCACATTGTCTGATTCAGAGGAAAAGGCCTTATTTTTAAAAGTTTTGTAACACAGATGACATAAATCTGTGTTTTGGGGTGGCATTGATTCGCTCACCTCTCATGGACGTATGTGAGACGTTATTTTGAAAGGGAACTGTTGCAGTACCATGACACAGGCACCACCCCCATCATTGTGATTGGTTTAAGAGATGCCAACCACCCAAAGAGATTTTCTTCCCTTATCCCACAAGTGCGATCTGCCAGTAGTGTGCCAGACCTTTCTCCTGTGCAGCAGAGAGGCCTGGCACACTGAAAGTTCTGTCCAAGCAAGATTACTCCACAGGATATGCATGAAAACGAGGTAAAGGTGCATTAAATAATTTATTACTTTAATCAACCTCCATCAGTGTACAGAAATGGATCTGTTTGGCTTCAAGGAATATAATTCACAACAGACTGGACGTTTTAGCTTGCAACATGAAGTCTGTATAGCCAAAAACCTAGAGGTGCTCTTTGACTGCAAATTCACTTCTGTATGCATTTCTGCAGGTGGGAACTGTTTCAAAACTTAAACCTCTACTATCATCTGGCTGACTTGTATTTATACATTTATTTCTTCTCAATTAGATTGCTCAATCTATCTGTAATCCTGGCCTTCCCATAAGCTAAAGCTAGCTAAATCAGGTCTGTATTTTAAATCTCATCTTGAAACCCATCTTATAAAATTGCTTTCTTTAACAATTCTTAGATTTCTAATTATTTATTTACTCTTTATTTTTCTTTATTAACTAATGATATGGGGCCAGTAAAAAATATTGATAAAAAATTGCCTCTTTAATCACTCTCTGAGCCCCACAGAACAATTCTCGGTGTGTGAGTGCTTTTTTTTTCTTCAGCCCGTCTTTGCATCGCTCTGCACTGAACAACAACAACAATCCAGTTTGATTGTAAATGATAGAGAGTAACAAGAACTCGGTAACCCCAGTATTTCCCTTCAACATGCATATTCAGCTCACAGAGCTCCTACAGATTCCCATTTGTATTCGTTTTGCACGGGGGGCAAAAGGCCATGATGGCTGGAGAACATTGCAAAATTACATGTACTTATGCAATCAAGTTGTTCCACAGAGATGCATTTTGATTGAATTGCTGACATGAAAAATACTTAAGACTGTTCCAGTCCATACTTGTGTAATAACTCAAAACCCTGTTATGGAGCTGGTAGGCTGCATGGCAAATACGTTTCATGTTGTTGATTTTCTTTTTTGTCTAATTGTATCAATTTGTATATACCACGATCTGAAAAGCAGAATTTATGAAGTGCTTTGCAGAAAGTAATAAAAACAAAGATTAGTAAAATATATGGAAAGGAAGAAGATTTGGGAAACACATCGAACAGAAAAGTGTGGCTACAAACATAACACAAGCTTAATGGTGTGTGAAAGTGTATGAAAGATGATAAAACAAACAAACAAACAAATATAAAACAGGCAGTGTTAGTGATATCCCGAATTAAAAGCATTTATTCCCCAGGGTGTTCAGTAGATAGTTGGTACAGATCTGATGTTGTACAGCCAGAAGATGTTTGTTGTGACAGCTGAATTAGAAACACGGCAACTTTAGATCTTTTGCCTCTGTCATCCCTCTGCTATCCTTTGGTATAAAGAAATCACTGACCGGCAGGGTGGTAAACATGGGTGTGCTGTGTGCAGTTTACACACACTATTTCTGGATACTGAAGTCCTTAAAGGTGCAATATGTAATTTTACAGCCGGGAATAGCTGTCTGTATACAGACTCAAGAGTGTGGGAACATTTCATTTATCATATTTAGAGGCAATATTTTACACCACAGTACAGGTGAGGTTTATGCATGAGGTTAGAAATGTTTACAGGAGCTATGAGAAGAATCAAGTCAAGCAACAACTGTAGAAAACTCAGGCAAATTTCCCCAAAACAAAACAAAATGGCCGGACCAGGTTGGCTATTCTGAAAACTCCAAATCTCAGCAGCCATCACTGATCGACTGGTATATTAAAATAAATTATTACATATTGTTCCATTAAATGTAAAACATCTACCTATTGCTGCCATTCGAGGCCACTAGCATGTGATTAATTGCCCGGCGATGCTTTAACTCTATCTCTTAGTAAATTTCAGACCATGAAAATAGGCCACATATTTTTAAAAAAATCTATTTATATTTACTTGAATGTGTTTGAAATGATGTACAACTCACATAAGACAAAGATTCAAAGTGTTTCTTAGGTTCTGAATGGACTATTTTAATCTACACAGCCTGTGTCTCTTGTCATGGACGCTCATGTTCGCCTCCATGTTGGTGCAAACTGCTCAAACAACTTCTCTCTGATCCTGACATCTCTTGGACATCGAAGACGACGGCGTGACAATTTCACCATTTAATGGTGGCGGCTGGCCTTCAGGACCGGTGAGGGCAGCGCTGAGGCTCACAAACTCACGGCGACAGAGGTGGAACGCAGAGAGGAAACTTCTGCGGGAACCACTTAGTGCTCCTTTAAACTGCGAATCCTCACACCTTAGCTGCGAGTTTTCACACGACTCCCACAATCCTCCTCTCGTGTTCGGATACGTCATCTGTCTCACCTGCTGTTACAGGCACATAATGCTCTGATATTTACTTAAGCATGACCCTTTCCAGCAAGATCCTCCTGCTCACGCTGACTGTAGAAGTGCACCTGTGTCCAATGGATTGGTTTTATGCAATGGCTTCTTATCCTGAACACGAATATGCTTCCATCCCTGTCAGGGTTACCACTGGTTGTCTTTCCTCCTCCATTAATTTCCTCTGTGTAAACGTTAAAAACCTTGTTCCAGTCTCAACAGTGAATGCCTCTACAGAGCTGGCTAAGCCCATCCATACCATCCCCAGTGTTAGAAGAGCCTGCCAACCCACTGAGGAATCCTCCCAGGCCCGTCAATTTATAACAATCCCCTCGAGTTTTGTTAATCATACCGACTCTGTGTCATTTGGCTTAGTGGAAGTGAGATTTCTGGCAAACAAAGCCTTTATCTGTCAGGATTTTATTATGTCAAACAAGCTCCACTTTTTTATGATTATAAAATCCTGGCTGGGCCCAGACGATGTCATGACACCGCCAAATTTTCGATATTTTAATCAGCCAAGACTGACAGGCTGAGGCGGAGAGTTAGCGGTGCTCTGCGGGGATTGTTTTCCATGCTCCCATTTTCCTCTGGGGCAGGGAAGCCTACAAAGAACGTGCAGTGTTATTTTCAGAAAGACTGTCCATAACTGTAAAGATTACCCATACGGGTCCTATTTTCACTTCTTGTCGACAGTCGTGATCATTTCTGTCCATCACAAATATTAGTTGCATATGTGTGTGCAGAATATGCCTTGGCAGCTTAGGATCAAGGCTATAATTTATCGCCATTCACTCCCATTCATGTTCAACAAAGATGAAAAACTGCTCCATAAAACATGAAAGTTGTTATAGGTCATAAGTAGCAAAGTAGGTCCAGTAAACTACAAGTTTCTCACTTTTATTTTTTCAATAGTCTCTTGTTATAGTGACTTGTCAGTTTATGTCTGAAAAAATGACTTGTTAACTTGAGAGAACATATTTTATTACCTCTGCACAACAATTATTGTTTTCTTGAGGGAGGCTATCTTGAAAAAACAATATTGTTATCTCTGAAAAATAACTCATCTTGTGATAATGAGATAAAAAAAAATACAGCGTGTCCTCTGTGGTCTCCTGTACAGGGTACCTTCACCTCCTTTGAATTAGTTTCTTCATTTTTCAACACAACCTCTAGAATTTTCTGAGCTGTTGTCCATTACTTGGTATGATAAAACATTGATCCTAGGTGATTTTAATATCCATGTTTGTTAATTGCCCAGACGATGTTTTAGAATCTGAGTTTTTGAAATCATTAAATCCTTCAGTCTTGTCCAAGCTGTCACTGTGCTCTCTTGTGTAAAAAGGTCACATTTTTGAATTGGGGTTATCTCATTTGGTTTTAAATTATTTGCTGTGTAAAAAGATATATGTCACCACTCATAACTGGCTTGCATTTTGATGCCACCTCAGCTTCCAGATTCTCCAAGGCCTTCATCTCCTTTTGCTCATAGCAAATGTAGATAAAAATGTATTCAAACCTGCATGTCTATTCTGCACCATATTGCTCCTCCTAAACATGGAAAAAAAGCACTTAAACTTTCCTTGACATGGGTTACTGATGACTTGCATTCCTTGAAGAGATGTCGAAAGGCTCGATGTAAATGGAAAGCCTCCAATCTCACAGCTCAACATAATATATTGAAAAGATCCCATGAGGAATTTTAATGCAGAGGTCAAGAATGCAGGAGTTGAAAAGAATCATCTTATTTCCGCAGTGCTTCACAGTGTAATCAGCCGAACCGCAGAGGCTCTACTTTCTAATTTCCCTGTAAAGCGTAATATTTGCATGCAGATTGCCCTTCCAACTCAATAGTCTCTGTGAATACCGTTGCCTCTTTTGACATGTTTCTGTTTCTGTTGGAGGGATCATTGCCATGATGAAGCTTTCTTCCTGTGCTCAATGCCCACTGGATTTCTCAAGGAAGTATTTTATTCAGTCTTGTCCAGTCATGTTTCACTCAGTCATCAGCTGCTGTCTCAACACTGGCATTGTCCTGGCCTGTTTCCTTGAGAAACTCTCTTTAGACTTTAATTCCTTAAAAAAATGATCAACCTGTCTCCAAACTCTGTTTCTTCTTAAAGGTCTTAAACAGTAGCCATTCAGTTGATTACCTCTATGAATGAAAAAGGTTTCTTTGTAGAGTCCCACTCTAGCTTCACAGCTCTGCACAGCACTCAGACGGCTTTTCTCTGAGTGATGAATGACCTGCTTTTAGCCTGAAGTCTGCAGTTTTACTTCTTTTAGACCTTAGTTCTATTGGCTATTCTGCTGTGACTGATCGGCCTGAACACTGGTTTGGCAACTCTGATACGGATTTGACTGGTTTTATTCCTATCTACAGCAGAGATCTGTTAGTGTAGCTATTGGTAAATCTTGGACATTTTGTGTTGCTGTGACCTAAGGGTAACCTCAGGGCTCTGTCTTAGGACCTTTTTTTTTTTTTTTTTTTTTAAATTTATTTTTTGACGTACTTTATCTCTGGGGTATATTATTTGGAAACATAATAAAACTGTAAAAACATGAATATTAGCATGTTAATTAGTCTCATATTCAGTCTTTAAATCCCGGTTTTCTTAAAATATGTGAAAACATTTGCCAGTGGGATGAGATAATCCCATCTGTTTCCAATCCGGCTTCACTTGTCTCAGGATTTGTATCAGTATAAATATGTTGAAACAAGGCAGGATAAAACAGATTAGCCCACTAGGATCAAGAAAATTCTGGAAACAAGTTGATTAGCATTGGAAACAAGTGAAATAATCTCATCCCAGTAGCAAATTCTTTCATTTATTTTATGAAAAATTAGTTTTGAAGACAATACTAAAATTATTGTGGACATTCCTGCAGCGCGTTGTTATGTGGATGACACTCACTTCTATATCATTTTCAATCCAAACAGCACAGAGCAGATTGAAACACAGTTAATCTGCCCTCTGGACCTTCAAACAGTTTGTCTCCAAATTTCTTGCAATTGAAGGTGGATAAAAAATAAATTATTGTTATTGGTGCTGATACTTCTGGTGCTAATAATCATAAAACATCTCATCTGTAAGTCCTCTGATGTCACGTCACAGTTTGTTGTACAGTCCTGCTTTCGTCATCTTTGAAAACTCTTTAAAATCAGATCATTTTCCTTTATTGTGAATCTCAAAATGTGCTCTTATCTCCTCTCTTGTGAATTATTGTAACTCCTTGTACATGTTCCTCAGCCAGCAGAGTATTTCTAGACTTCAGCTTCTCCAAAATGCTGCAGCCAGATTCCTCACAAGGACCAGAAAGAAAGAACACATTATCCCTGTTTTAGCCCGTCTTCACTGGCTTCCAGTACATCTGTGAGCTGATTTTAAGATTGTGTTTATTGGACTGGCCACATCAGTGAGGTTTTAACTCCTTATCAGCCTGAATGCAGCCTCATATCCTCAGCTAAGGCTGTTACGGTCACCCTGAAGACCAGGAGCGACCAGGACTCTGGTCCAAACACTGTAGATCAGGCTGGTCGGCTCAATGTCCTCCTTTAAAAATCTTTTAAAAGCACACTTCTTTAGGCTGGCTTTTTTTATTCAACTCTTTTACTGCCTTGTATTTTTTATCCAATAATCAGTCTATCTATCTATCTATCCATCTATCTATCTGTACACTATAATACTGTATATTTTTAGCTTTCTGTGAAGCTTTTTAACTAACTCTGTTTTGAGAAGTGCTGTACAAATGAAGTTACTCTACGGCGCTGCGGTCAGAGTGTGTACTCGGAGTCTGCAGATGCACAGCAGCAGGTCTCTCAGTAGATTTGGTGCTCTGGTTAAATCCTGCGCCCTCACTGACCCGCATCTCTCATCCCCGGACGGACGTCTGCCGACATCGTCTCAGCCAGACGGACGGGCCGACATACGTTCAACAGCATGCGGATACAGTACGCACCCAAACACACACTGTAACAAACTAACAACACACTGACAAAATGCTTCCCTGTAAGAGGGATGGAGCAGGCAGCTGGTGGGCATAACAAGAGGGAACTGCTCTTAACCAAGGTCTCTTTTTGTGTAATCATCCATTTTTGGCTGTATTTGTATGCACACATGCTTACCAATGTGTGTGTGTGTGTGTGTGTGTGTGTGTGTGTGTGTGTGTGTGTGCGCGTGTTTGCTCA
>OMKZ01028662.1:0-14133 GCA_900302535.1 Neoniphon sammara
CTTGCTTCACTGACCCAAACCCATTAATACCGAATTTCCCCTCAAATTTCCCCTAAGTAACATCAAAGTTAGAGAAAAAGGAATAAATAAAACTTTTTCCCCATATTGTACAATATCACATACATAGTCGATTTCTGCTGGTTGCAGTGCTTCAGTGAAGTTACATCACTCTTAGATTGAGTGAAATATTCAAACCCATGATGCCATTGTTTTATGGCTGCAGCATTACATCAAATAGATAATATCTACAAGTCTTGTGCATCATTTTATACACATTTCCCTATTCAGCTGGACACATTTGGTATCTTTGGAAACTTTGGGATCTCCACCAGAATTTAAAATTAAGCTCTATGTGCTTGAACAAAGCACGACTGCACTGCAATGATTGACCCACCGAAGAGAACAGCAGGTAGTTAGGGGTTTTAAACAAGCAGGACCTGTATTTCTGCCAAGGTAACCCCTATTTACCCATTACGCAATCTTCTGACAGCTTTGAAAATCTAAATAAATTATTGTGAATATGAAATGCTGGGGTACCTTCTGGCTCCTCCAGGTTCCCCTGAAGCCGTGATTTACAACACTTTTACATATCATGGAATACACTTAGAGATTATGACACATTAGATACCACAGAGTGAAATGTCAAATTGTAGGGGCAAAGGCCTTTTCCCTTCTTCAATCATCAACCAATAGGATGAAATTCTGTGTATTTGTCAGTACCCTGAATGCACAAACTATAGGGACACTTCCTCTTTTCATGAAGTGCACTAATAAGTTAAATCCCTAATCCCTAACCCTAACCCTGGTAAAAGCCATTAACCCTTATGAATTTCCCTTATTAAATCTATAACAATCGCAGAGGAGGAGATGCAGATAGGAGAAGGATTTTCAAGCTTTCATACAATTTGCATGTGGATTGTGCAAAAGGGGCTAAAACTTTATATGGAGAAGATGCCCTTATCTGATCCCGTCGTCACCCCTGTGCAACTCATTCCTTTGTACAGCAGGTCCTCTAGTGGCCAGACTTTGTTAATAAAAGATTACAGTTTAGTCTACAGTTATTTTCCAGTGGGCCTTTCATTGTTCCAGTTATCACTTCAAACCTGCAGACTAAGAAAGTAAATAAATAAATAAATAAATGACACTGCAGGCCTGCACAGTTTTGCAGTTTCTCTCCATTTTTTATTAACTGTATTGTGTCAAAGCATGTACAGCATGAAAATCATTTCACCCACTAAGGCCTTAAGGTTGTCTACTATCTTAAAAGAGGTGCTATAATTTGTTTGGATTTTGTACTCTCGGTCGGTTTGTATGAGTAGGTGTCCCTTAAGAGCCTTGCTTTGGAATGAAACCCATTAACTAATTCAGAGTTGTGAATTTCATGGATGCCGTTGTTTCTGAATTATTTGGGGATATTGTTAGGAGGGTAAAGACAATGGAATATCGCCTCATCTCATCTTCCTCTTATGTCTGCTCTGCCACCTCATCCTGACATCCCATCTTTTCTGGGGTGAATTTGTGAGGCACAGGGGCGATTCTGGACGTAGCAAAGATCTGAGGACTGGCATACGTGTAGAACTCAGGACCCTTGAACAATTCAATTCCACCTGGACCGCACAGCCCGGCGTTAATGCCAGACATGCTCAAGGGTATTTCTCTGGTCTTAGTCCTGGGGGTGGCAGACAGGTCCACCTCAAGCATCCTGTCACCTGTGGGGAGAAATGAGCATCAGTTTTTTTTAATCAGGTGTTGACCAAACTAAGAGAACAAGCACATTATGGGAGATAGGTTTTTGTTTATTTGTTTTTTTATAGGTTATTGATCATTGAATTGAAGTATTTACCTTGAATTATGTTTACAGAATGATCTGTACCACAGACAAAAGCAGCATCCACGTGTCCTTCAATGTCAAGCTCTTCCTTCAGGGATTTTGGGTAGCCCTCGACCAGAGTGTAGGGGACACTGGACTTATAGATGTAAACTTGATCATCCTGGTAAGAACAGGTTGGATTTTAGTTGTACTCATGTCTCAAGGCACCACAACTCAACACAGCTGGAGGTTTGTGATGAATGAAGAAGGGGTGGCCACTGTTTATAGATTGAAAATGTACCTTAATCATGTACAGCTTGTCAGTGTAGGAGAAGACAGCGTCCACCCCATTGGTCACCTCAGGCCATGACCTGGTGATTGGGAAGGCATGTAGGCCGTCACGTGAGGAGTCCAGACGCATGTAGATGCGACCTGAACGGATTGAAGGGCACATAAAAGGAGAATAAGTAAACCAAAACCACAACCAGAGGGGTCAGCATGGGGGTGCATCAACCAAACTGTCGATAGCTACACACTGGGTCAGGGGACAATACACAAGGCCTCCTTTGGCAAAATTGCGGTGTGACCCAGTCAGTGTGAGAAGTTAATATGCTGTTCCTCAGCCTGGGTATCAAATTTTTGTGGTGTTACACTAATCCGTCGTGAATGTTTGTGGTTTTTCACACCCGCTGCCAAGCCCCCTTTCGATTGAACCAACTGAAGAGTTAATCAGGTCCTCTGTGGCCTCTGACAAACCTGCTCACAGTTTTGTGATGATGTGTGAAACCATTCAGAAATTATGAGCCTATTTGTGAGGCCGAAAAGTTATTCACTTCTTCCTTTGGCCATTACCAACCATCCCAACAAATCTGATGGAAATCCAAACCTCTGTTTGGAAGTTATGCCATGTGTGATGAACAGATGAACGGATGCACACAGATTCATAATTAATAATTCTAACGAGATGAGTACACTCAGTAAAGTGCAGATCTCTGTCAAGTTCATGTGGGGACACTGTCTATGTTAAGTAGGCCTTGATAGTTGTTACTGCTTTGTGTCACAACTCATTGTAGAGAGGGTGAGAGGACTTTTCCATGATGGCTTTGATCTTGTCCCTCATCCAAAGACCCGAGAAGATTAGGCAAATTTATATATATGAAATGACGACGGCTGTTTTACACTTCATTTTTTACAGCGGTGAAGCATCAGGCTATTGAACCTATTTTAACCCCTGCTTGCTGACAGATTCCATCAGCCTCTGACACTTTTTACAGTGTTGTTCTCCTGTGTGTCTGCTCTGTATTCTGTTGACTTTCTTCCTCAGCAGTGTTTGATAAACACACCCAGAAAACGCCGATACCACCTGTTTATTCATAGTGTTTATATCACAGCCTTCTGGGAGGACATGCATGACTGGTTGTCAACAACAATCTATCAATTTCCCCTTTTCACAAGAGAAAATGTTGTGTTTGATATATAAGTAAAAAAAAAAAAATGTTACTGTGAATAATCTGATACTCTTAGCCAATTGTTTTATCGACATGTAAATGTGATGCCTTGACAATTGTACATTTGTTTCTGATACAAAAAATAATAGTAATGATAATAATGACAACAATATAATAATAATAATAATAATAATAATAACAACAACAACAACAACAACAACCACAACATCAAGAAGAAGAAGAGGAAGAAGTAGAAGAAGAAAAATTGATTTGGGCAACACCAGACCCACTGAACTGCTGTAAACTTTTTAAAGTGAACATGCGATTCACAGATCTAGAACCAGGCTAAGATTAAAAGATATCACTGTTACCTTTGAAGAGATATGTTTTGCCTGCGTCATCAGTGGTGATGGCATCCACAGAGGCTTCACTGCATTTTGGGATTTGATAGGTACCTCCATGGCCTATGATCAAATACAGAAGATTTACTTGAGTGAAACTCCTTTCCTCAGAGTGTTTGACAAGGGCTGATGAAGCATTTTCTGTGCCACATTCTAACAAATGATCAATTATTAATAAAAACACTCCATACTTCAATGCCAAACTTACCAAAGCCGGGGCATTTCATGAAGTAATGCCTGGCATCTTTTGGGTAGGTACCGTGTGTGATCTCTCCGGTTACCTGGTTGAACCTGGTGAAGCTGCTTCCATTGAAACAGTAGTAGTGTTCCTGCCAGCGAAAGACAGAGGTGCACTGGGGCAGGTTAGACCATGTCTTCTTTTTCACTGCCTTTGTGCTAAGGTCATAAGCGTACACATCATGTCCTGTAAGGGAAAACACCATAAAATATAATAAATCATAATCACACTCACTTTTGAGACATTTAGCATAATTACTGTAAACAAACAAGACCATTGTTAAGAAAACTGGCAGCCTCTATTGACCTTTACACTTCACATTGTGTGTTACTGGGTCAGTGTTCATGGGAAATATGCATTTCTTTACAGCACACGTCAGGAAAAGCATGTTTATGGCAAATGTTTTAATTTTGGATAACATAATACCACTGGCATTAGATAAATGAAACAAATTGTCTTAACCATGGTCTCATTTGTATAGGATAATTTTACAGGTATCACAATGACTTTGACAATAATATACTGATGTTTATAAATGCTTTATGTTGCACCTTTAATTATGAATATCGTATAGCATATCCTGGCACCTGCTTAAATCATCTTTCAGTAACAAAAAATGGTGTAAGCAGTTCTAGCAATGTTAAGTGTTTTCATAATTTTGACACTTTGACACAAATATTTGTTTCATCCTTCTTGAAATGCCAGATGATTAGATTTGATGCATCGGGATAATTCAGATAATGTCAGGCGATGATTTGCTAAACTGTCAGGCACTCATTGTAACATCCCTATATGTCAAAGTCCACACACTTGGACCTTAGAGGATAAACTGCAAAAAAATTCAAATTGAATTTGAACCATTTCAGAGTTGCATTACTTGAACATACTGTATGGACATCATGACAAAATTCACCCCTGTTAAAGCTTATTTCCTCCACTAGAGAGCAGCATTACCTTTATTGAAGTGGAACGACCCACCTCATTTCTAGATTCTGTTGAATGAATGAGCTGGAATCAAGTGAATTAATCTATTTCCCCCGTTCTTTTAAAGAGAGCAAGATTTTAGAGCTAGCCTTTGCAGCACAGATCAACAAACCTTTGAAGAACAGGACAGTGTCGGCCCCACACTCTCCTTTGGGACACTCCACTGCGGCATCGAGGTGACTGGGGATTTCTGGGAAGTCCTCTTGGATTGTTTTTGGATAACCATCTTCCAGACTGTGGTTATAGTAGCTGAACACCTTGTCATCCTGGAGATTAACAGCAGAATATCATTCAGATCCACTGTTTGGTGCCAGTCTACTGATTAAGAAACAGTTGAAAGTTGAAAATGCACATGGTTGACTTATGGATCCCAACATGTGGTCCCAGTTGGCCCCACATCAGCACACTGCTCCAGCTCCCTTCCTATGTTTCTCACAATCTGAATTCAAATGGAGTCACTACAGTACAAACAAGTTTATATGTGGACTATACCAGGAAGAAATAGATGTGATCATGATCCTCATGTGCCGTGCGGTGCATGCGGAAGGCAGCGTCAACATGGCCGATGTTATGGTCGTCCAGCTCCTTGAAGATAGTGTTGACGAGGTGAGCTGGACCTTCAAAGCCCTTCCACACATGGTCACCTTATAGGTGAACATCAGAGCATAGTGAGGAATTCCATTACACAATGCTAAAAACATATTTTTTGTGAAATACTACATTGGACGAAATTTTTATGATTCCCAACATCGGGAAAATATCGGGTAATATGGGAATATGGTCATTGTAGTCTATTGCTCCAATGTCTTAAATGTTACTATTTTTCAAGCAAGAATCAATGTTACATTTTACATATAGACTTCTGTCCCTCCTGTTTTCCCTTAAAGTTTCTTATTGTCCATTTCCAATGAAATAGTAAATGAAAGGGTAATAAATTTAAATATACCTTTATGCTTATGGATGATGTAGTGGTGGGGACTGCTTCCTCTGTCTCAGTAAACTACTAAGTGTTTTAAGGGAAAGGACTGCCCAGACAGAAAAAGAGAACCTACATAAAATCATACCACACCTTTGAAGAAGTAGGTAATTCCTTTCTCATCAGGAGCAATGGCATCAAACTCAATGCCATCACATCGGTCTGGAAGTTCTGGATGTTGAGGGTCTTGAATTTTGTCACCTTCACCTTTATTCCAGAGTTAAATGTGTTGAAATAAAGAGACAAAATCCCCTTATTAGCATTAATGCAGTTGAAAAAGTAAAAACAATATGGAAAATGTAGTAATTATATTGACCACATATTAGGGGCTGGCAAAAGTAAAGACCTGTATCTGTGAGTTTAATTACTTCACAGATATCAAGAGACAAACAAAAATTGGTTGTTTTTAAGTGACTGATGCTTAGCTGTGAAACAGGTAATTTTATATCAATTGTACAGCTGAAGGAGAGGGATTATATGTTTGACAGTATAGTGTATCAAAGACCCACCGTTATTCACTGAAGGCTCATGTTCCCTGTGGACATTAAAGAGACAATTATCCAGATATGTTAGCACAACTCGGCCAAAATGAAGTAGGTGAATCAATAATAAACCACCAAGGTAGTACAGTGACTAAGCACTCCTTCTATTTGGAGAATTGATCCAACTTGTGAACTTTGTAAACTAGCAAACAGAGTTATGAAATAAATAAACAATGACAAGTGCAGTATCACTGATTCTTTACAAGAATGTCTGGTTTTGTTTGAAAAAGTAGCAAGACCTGCAATGATAATACACTGAAAAATTGAGGATTTATGCCACAGTCCAGGATTTGTATTGGAGTGCATCAGTTATGTGTGTATGTATGCACATAGATTGGGGCAGTGACTTTTGAAGGTGGGTCTTCAGGGAATGAAAACTAGTTTAATTTCACTATAATTTGTCTAAAAATTGTTAGTATAAAAAAATGTGAGTGATTATTTTAACATGTTTGAATCTAGCCACTTTGAATCTATTTGTCAGTGTTCAAATATGACATCTAAAGATTTTAATACTTAATGAAAGCCATAATATCTATTCATATCAGGGTCCCTAGGGTAAAATTACTTCAAATGGGTGTCTGGAGCATGAAAAAGTTTGAAAACTCCTGGATTACAAAGGACATACAGCTGGAAATTGAACCAAGTATGGCTACATAATGTTCCATCTTTAACAAACAATACAAGTATAAGATGTCTACTTATGTACAGGTTTTAAAATGTTTTTAGAAAGTTCCCTTGTAATTGTAACACTCCTATTCAGTAAGACTGGACCTAGCAAGGTATTTCAGGTACATAGTAATAATATTAACAGTGAGTCATCAAATAAAGCTTCATAAATACTCACACAGGTGCAGCATTAGCGAGTGCCAGTGCTAAGCACAGAAACAGAGTTTTGAAGAGCAGCCCCATGGTGCGCAGTTTCACCGGAGAGGAGACCTAAAGAACCTCAACCTGCACTTTTGTACTGAAATTTCATGCGTGGGAGGACATACTAGGAAATCGTGTGTGTGTGTGTGTGTGTGCAGAGGTGGGTGGGTGTGCGCATGTGTGTGGTGGTTGGGTTGGTTGGTTGTTTGTTTGCTTTGACAGACAGAAAATGTAGGTTTTCCGTTGTTGCAATATGACAGTCATTTGTAATCATTTTCATTTTGTTTTTAGTTTCTTAAAAAAATAATAATTGCTTTATCACACCACCTAATCTCTCATATACTTGCAAAATGTAGTTTGCTTATAACAAATCTACATAAAAAAGAAGCAAAACAAAACAAAAAAGCAGGAGTTTAACTTTGCATTTTATTTCAAATTAAATTATTTGTTTTTGCTAACATCTTACATGTCTTTCCCTGCAGGGATGAATAAAGTTCTCTCTATCTCTATCTATCTATGTCTATCACTGTTTTCAATAATTACTTACACATGAAGCCAGGATAGATGAATCCCACTAAAAAATAACAAAACCAGAGACTTTGGACAAATGGAGAGACTTTGGACAAGATGAAGGGCAAAATAAAGGGCAACTACAATTAAGACGAAACCATACAAAATTTAACTGCAGTCAGAGTTTTATTCTTTTTACTCAATGGGATTGGCAGTGAAAAATCAATAGGTCCAAGTTCAAGCTTAAACCAGCTAAACTGTTTATTTAATCTGTTGATTACACAGAGAGAAATAAGCAACATTTGCAAAGATCTGCCTGTGATACCAGTAATTTCAGTGTTTTGCAATATGGCCAATAAATCACAAGATTTCAAAATATCACATAGGCACACAGCATTCGTCATCATGCACTAGATCAGTTTATAAAAGCTTTTTCCTCAAGATTTTTCCTAATCATTTAATTTTGTGAACAAGAATTCACTATTAAAAAATACAACAGCAAACAAGCTCAAATTTGTAAGCATAAAGTACTCTATTTATACTGATGAGATGAAAGTTAAAATATAGCCCTCTATATAACATATATCAACAGTTGCATCTACTGATTGTTATAATATTAAATCATAAAACTCCATCACCATTATGCAATCTGATTAAATGTTAAACAACTGAAGGAATGTAAGAGGTAGAAACTGTAGAAGGTAAATGATACTCAAAAGACTTCAAAAGTTGTTTTGCCAAGTATATTGTTTACTATTACAACAAATTTTACCCTCTAAATTTCCACAATAGTTCATTCTCAAATCTACACACAGTTGTGTCTATCTTAGTTGGTGTGAATGTTCTATTTTAAACTTCATCTTCACCATCCTCTCCAATTCACTTGTAGCAGTAGATCTTGATGCAGTGGTTCATGCTGTCTGACACGACCACATGGCCTTCAGGGAGTAGCGCTAGACCCCTCGGACTGCTAAGGTTATCAATCACCAAGGGCCACCCAACACCCTTGGCAGGGTAGAGCAGCACACGGTGGTGTTGCTTGCCCCAGTCTGCCACCAGGACATCCCCATCACTGTCGATACAGAGGCCCCAGGGGCAGGACAGAACAGGCCCCAGACCAGAGCACACCCCCAGGATTCGGATAGTGTTCCATCCAGGCTCCAGGACCCTAATGCATGGGACACGTCCTGTCTCGTTGCCTCGCTCTGATACTGCCATCAGGCCAGTAGTGAGACAGGCTGCTACCAGGTAGGGCCTGTGGTACCCAGTAACCACTGTACGCTCCAACCTGGCCCCTGTTTTGGGGTCCAGCTTCAGGGCAGTCAGAGTGCCTCGCTTGATGTCAGCTACCAAGAAATCATCTTGGCAAGTAACAGTCACCCCTCTCGGAGCATCTAGCTCTTCATTGATGGAACCAATCATTGTGCCTCCGAAGGTTTGGAGAAGGCGTCCATGACGGCTGAACACCAACAGAGCACGTTCAGCAGCACAGGTCAGGGCAATAAGGCCCTTGGAGTTTACAGCCACATCAAAGTAGTTGCAGATGCGGGCGGACCTTTCTGATCCTGAGGGAGACACTTGCTGTACAACATTCTTCTGCAGGTCGGTCACCTGAATACGTGCATTTCCACAGTCCACCACAAATAGCTGCCCTTTGACAGTTGCATGGACACCACTAGGCAGGTTGAAGTCGGTGCGGCCTGATCCCTGTTTTCCAAACTGTTTGACGAGATAAGCTGAGTCCAGTGCAGTTGAACCACCTTCTTCCTCCAAATCCCTCAAAGCTGGCACAACTCTCTCTTTCTTTTCCTTGGTGTACTGTTGTTGTTCCTTGGCTTCATGTAATTTGTCTCCTTCAATGGCAGACATGGACAGAGATCTGCTCACACGATTAGAGCCTAAATTCCGTTTAACCGGACTCTGGGGTCTTGAAGTGATTCTGACAGATTCTGTGCCCTTTCCTTGGCCTTGTTCAAGGCTTGAAGGCTCAGAGGCTAGTCGCATCCTATTGGCTCTCCTGATTCCATCACGCTCACCTTTGTTACTAGTAATGAAAGGACGTAGCTTGCCAGAGACGTCAGCAGTGGACAAAGAACGGTGATGCTCTTCCTTGAGGGATCCATTACGTGGGGTGTTCACAGTGTAGGTGTAACAGGAATCCTCGCTGTCCACCGGGGATGGGGGGCTCCCACTGTCCATGGATGATTCAGTCGAATTCTTATTCCTGGACAGGTTTTTTGGGGGTTGAGGATGATGTGTAGTGGAGAGATCCAGAAGACTGTGGCTGGAGAATGACTGCCTAGCCTTAGTCTTTGGAGATGTTTCCACTTCAAAACTTTTTTCAGAGGTTCCTTCAGGGGGACAAGATGGTTCTTCACTGGAGACCAGGACAAGAGCTTTTTGCTTTCTCTGACCCTTGAGGATGGACCGTTTCTTGATTCCAATTTGTCTGCCATCAGATTCATCACCCTCAGACTCTCCTTGACTGGAGAGTGGTGGGATAGCCAGGAACAGGTCTTGCCCCTGTGTGTCTGAACACAGAGACTCCAGTTCTTCATCTTGTGATGATTCAGATATGCCACGACGCCTTTGGCTGGGGGACTTTAAGGTGGGTGATTTAAGCTCATCCATATTTTCCCCTGAGCTAGACAGGCGTAGTTTCCTGACTACACGGGTTGTCCCACTGTTTGTCTTGTTGGTCTCATCTGGACTGTGCCTTTGCCCAGCTCCATAGGTTGGTGGTTCCTTTCGAATTTCAACAGGGGTAATGTTTGTAAATGTCATCTCCCCTGAATGTAGGGCACACTTCTGTCCTTGGACACCACAGACACCAATGGGATAGGTCATACCTTGCTCACGAATATTAACTTCCCCTAAGCTCAAGGTTTTAGACTGGGGGCTTGGGAAGAAGCTGACCCTTTTCAATGACAAGGAGATTTCCCAAGGTTGAGTGACCTCTGCCACCCCCCGCTGTAGCTGATTTTTGTTGGATCCACCCACACTACTGCCCCATCTTTGAATCTGTTCCTTCAATTGGCTCATTTTTCTGAGTTGTCGGTCAACCAGTGACTGTACAACCCGGACCGCAGCAGCGTTCTCCCTCTTCACTTGGTCGAGTTGCTGCTGGGCCTTTCTGTGATCTTGCTCAACTTTCTCAAGAAGGCGACGCTCTTCTCTCTGAGCTTCAATTACTGCATTATCAAGCTCACGATTCACCTCCTCCACTTCAGCCTGCTGTCGTTCCTTGAGGGTCTGCAGTTCACGTTCTCCTTGCTCCAGGTTGGAAAGGGCTTGAGTCACCCAGTGAGGCGGTGAGGTAAGGGATATGGGTGTAAAGATGGAGTCTCTTGAAGAGAAGGATGAGGGAGGTGGGGAGGTCACATCTCTCCGTATTGGAGTGCTGTGTGTCAACAGGGCTGAGAACCCAGGGAGGGCTCTTCTCTCTGAATGAGACCGCATTAACATTGTAGATGGTAGATGTCAACAGTCTTCTTTTCTGCTGAATGGGGTTTCACTTTTCACCTGTTTCTGAATGTGCTCCTGTAAAGAGAATCGGAGATAAAAGCTGGCTTGAAAATGAACTAAAAATGGTCAGAGAAAAAAATCCATTACAAACTAATCCATTACAAACTATTTGCTAAAATGACATGTACTACACCTGCAAGATATAGTACAAAATAGACACACATTTTGCTTTCTATTTATGGGACAGCAGGTCATACAAGCTCTTGGTTTATAAAGTGACACTTCTTTGAAAGAAGAGCATCAGCCAAAATGGATAGCTTGTGATGTTTTGTAAATTAACTCCTCAGTTCTCCAGGAAAGCTGTTTGACCTACCTGTTGACTTGGGTGTATCATATAAACTCCAGGAGGACTTGGATTACCTGCATGTATGTACATTCCCCTTGTCTTTTAAAATTGGGACACAAGTTCCCCTTGGTGCAACTATATCCATTCCCTACAATATCACACTGTATTCTGTTTCTCACAACAGTGTAAAGTACTCTCAGATAACCACTATCCTTCTCCCCTAAGGTCAGCATTGTCTACAGACAATGTCATTACTCTTGGCAGCAACAATAAATATCCTAAATTAGACCTTAAATCAAAACATGAGGATTTTTTTCTCTATCAAAATGCATACATGCCTCAAACATTTTTTATTTACAGGTGTCCTTCTGTGCTTTAATATTCATGTACCTTCCTCATATCTTGTAAAATCCCCTTAATATTACTTCTACGATGAATGATGAATTATTTTTGAATGTTATTTTTGACATTTCATGATCGTGTGATCAATGCAGTCCAGTCAAAGTAGAAGCAAAGGGGCCTTTGAGTCTTTGTTTCCAGTCACATTGGGACTTCTTTTAGTGTCACTCATCATGGGAACTCAACAGTCTCAGGTAGTTGCTTCCCACTGCAACACAGGCCCCCATTGTCACTTTTGGTGGATACATCGCTGCTTATCTGCTCAAGGCATTGAAATTGAGCTCTGTCTTTCACCACCAACACGAGGTATTTATGAGGGACAGGGCATGTGCCAGGAGAAGGGTCGGTGTTGCCTGCCTTAGACTTTGTGTGTTTTACTGAGTCTACATGACCATGCATAAAATGAATCATTTTCTTCAGTGGTATAGGGCAAATGTGAATGCCAGGATGTATAGGTTAACGGTGTAGACCTAGTTAGAGAGAGTCTTCTACCCCCTGGAGCAAAACAACGAGGCTTTTGCTGGGATGAAAGGGTGAGGTGTCAGTTTACCTCTGCGTGTTCACAATAAGGTCCCCCTGGAAACATATGACCTCAGAGTGTGAATGGATAAAAACAGTTTCTCATGTTTTTAAAAAAAGGATCAATGAGGTTATCCATCGTTAACATTTGTTGTATTATATCTAGGACAGTGGAGTCTTTGGTTAAACAAAGAAGTCAAAAAGAAATTTAGAGCGAGACATCATGAGAAAACACAAATGCGATGAGGAGAAAATAATCTAAAATCATGCTTTTAAAGCTACTTTTTTGCACAGATGAGCTCACGAATGAGCCAACAATCATCAATCTGTTTGTTGGAATGTGGTAAAATGTAGGTTATGTGTCAGTAACAAATCCCAGTCACTCTCCTGGAGTGAGGCCACTGTGTCTTCTCACGTTACCCCACTTTAAAGTTGAATGAGAGGCACTAGTTGCTAAGTTACCCGATGGCCTTCGCCGAAGTGCTGAGACTATAGAATAAATGATACCATTCATAATTGAGAGGATTATGCAGGACGTTCAGGAGCATTCCTGCGTATCTAGCGTAAACAATGGACCCATTCACCACAAGTTACCGATCATAGCATAGTATTCACAGGTAAAGACCTCTTTGAAATGCTCAGTGAAATGTATTTCAGTCAATAGTAAAAGAATGTCTGTCCAAACAAATTAATACCATGACCAACTTCTGCATTGTTGACATTTGTGTAAGAGTAGAAACGCATTACAGATGTTCTCATTTTTAGGTGCAGTATTTTAGAATATTGCTTGAGAATACACCTGCGCATGTAAAAGATTTTGTTTTATTATTTTAAATCAAAGAAAAAGGTCTTACCTGAATTCAAGGTGTATGCTTCCTCCACCGCTGCTCTCTGTGCTCTGTCCTACATCCTACAGTCATTCCACCCTCCAGCTCTCGCTGTCACTCCCCCATCTCATCTCTCTTCCCTCCCTCTTTCTTTCATTGCGGTCAAGTTGTTGTCAGAGTATCAATGTGACACCAGTAACAGTGGTGTAGTCAGGGCTAAATGCAGGCATGCAGGTATTCAGAACATCCTACACATTGATTTCACATCACTTTAAGTACCATAGATGTATAATATAAACATGATTGTTTGTTGGTTGTTTGGGGTCAGTAGGTTACCTTAGCAGTGCTATGTTGCCTTATAGTATCTCACAGGGATTTGTCTGACCACCAATTAACAAATCAAATATCAATAAATGTATATAAATTACACAAAGCTTCAAGCCTTCTGTATCTTACACGCTAATGAAAAAGTAACACCAGATAAAATAATTAGTTTTACAGACTTGATCCTTAATGTTTTGAAGATATTCATGGAATTAACATACAGACCTGTATATGTAGCATATTGGAATATTGACTCTAAAAATGTAATTGGCCAGTGAAATTCTCAGAGTAATTGTGTTATGCCTTGATTTCCTGTTGTATCCATGATAGACCTTTCAATACATCAAATTATTTCACAATGAGAAAAGCAGGAAAAGTTTGTTTATGGCCCTCCACTGGTCGGCTCTGATGTCACATTATAAATTATACAAACCTTCAAGTCTGCTAAATCAATATATTTGTCTGCTAGCTGTCATC
>OMKZ01028666.1:0-12850 GCA_900302535.1 Neoniphon sammara
TACTGTATATTAACCATCTTTAAATTTCCAAAAAGCTGTTTTAACCCCTCACATTCTTGTGAATTTCTCTTGGAGATGAATAAAGTATCTATCTATCTATCCATCTATCTATCTATCTATCTATCTATCTATCTATCTATCTATCTATCTATCTATCTATCTATCTATCTATCTATCTATCTAACTATCTATCTATCTATCTATCTATCTATCTATCTATCTCAGTCTGCTTCCAATCTGAGCAAGTCACTACATAACAAACTGTCACTACACAATTCCACATATCACATATGAGATGTGTGGTTTCTTTGGTCCCAAAACCACTGTTGCTGCATTGCCTCTGAGCTCCAGACTACATTTTCAGACTACTATAGGGGATACTACAGAAGGGGGAGGAATGGGGGGGCTGCTAGAATTCACACAATTCCTCATGCAAAGCCTGCTGCCTGTAACTTTAGGAAATCATGACATGCAGCAAGCAGGCAATCTGGCAGACAAGAACGCCACAGGCTGCTGAAGGCTGCAGCAGCAGTGAAGTCAGTCACTTAAGATTGGGTGTCAGTGCTCTGCAAATGACAAGCATTATGGAAACAGACACATCTTTGATAGTCTGAGCTAAAACATTCCAGGTTTTCATGCAAGACCACATAGCATACATGTCTAGAGGATTAACTTTCCTAACAAGCAAAAGCCCTTCAGAAGCTTTTTTTTTTAGCCTACAAGCAATTTATGTGTTTTAGGATTACATTAAGAAATCCCTAAAGAAAATGCTGCATAGGCTCCTAACATGTCAATACTTTACAATGAAGCTGTACCTCAGACATCATCATACTCAATGTTAAACTCAGGGGTTTAAACCTTGTGAGTGGGTTTATGGCAAAAGAACAATCAGGGATTGTAAGCTTGGGCTGTTGTTTGCTGTTAAAATAACAAAAAGCAGTTGAATCTATCAACTACACAGCCACTGTCAAGGTGGAAAGAGTGCTGAAATATTTTAACTGTATACTTAAGAAAAGGTAGCTGTGCATAGTTCTATTTTGAAGACAAATTATCAAAGGGCCATTTCATATATGAATCAACTCAGAACTACCGAGTCCTTAATGCAATTGTTTTACCCCTTAATATCTTTCGCTATGGTACTTAGTATGTAGTTATATTTATTTATATATGATTCTGCTGCTTTGTTTTTCCCATATGACCCCATTCACTCTCTGCATTTCAATGAGTGTTAGTTAACAAAGCCATGCTT
Organism: Neoniphon sammara; assembly: GCA_900302535.1. Taxonomy (NCBI): domain Eukaryota; kingdom Metazoa; phylum Chordata; class Actinopteri; order Holocentriformes; family Holocentridae; genus Neoniphon; species Neoniphon sammara. Next base: position 1,250 of record OMKZ01028666.1, read on the forward strand.
CAGGCATCACTGTTGTGTGTTAAGAATTCAGAATAAAAACTGCCGAAGTGTAACTTGTAATTTTAGGACATGTGTGGGGTCAGGTATAGTTCAATGATTAAAAAGAAAACACTGCTGTAGCGTAAGTACATGGAGACATACCAATTTAAAAAAGGCAAAATAAGACAGTAAATGAAAGTAGTTACTTCTTACCTCTGACATTAATCATTGTCTTGCCAGTGTGGATAATCTGCATGTTCAGTCTCGTGTCTCTCTGTAGCCGGTATCATTGCAGAAGCCCTGTTAAACCAGTGTTAGAAATGTGATTCAGCGCTCATCATCAAACTCCAACAAAACTGCAGGACTGACAGACATCATGCTAGAAAAGTAGCAGGCTTCTGGGACGAAACTTGTCTGCTAGCTGGAAGCAGCTGCCAATGTTTTTGCCTCAGCTCACATGTAGGTGAGCTCATAGGTGATCTTTTAAAAGTGTTTATAATTTGATCACTAGATGTCTATCTGCTGTTGATTTCTGTAGGGAAAAGGGGACTAAAAGTTAAATAGCTAAAATAATGAGTATCAAACCGTTGAATCTGTGTATTTCCCAAGGCACCTTGAAGTGAAGTATCACAGTGAGTATCACAGTAGCTTTAACTTAGCCCAATAAAAAAGATCTAAACCAGAATTATGCAACAAATAACACAAAAGAACACTGTATCATATCACCATTGTAAAGAATTAATTATTATTAATTATTCATTATTATTCATATTATTCATTATTGTTATTAGGATAAATTTGTTACTATGTAACAAATATAATACTTTCATTGTTAGATTTAGGGACATGATTCAGTAGGCAAACCTAATTATGCATACTTATGTATCATAATCTAACTATAATTACACGGGAAAATACTTGAATTACTTTGGAATTACATAGTAATACAATGTTAAGCATATAGGAAAGAAGTGAAGTGTTTATGTGTTGAAAAGGGTTATAAATGCAAATGAAAATTACATCATTATTTTACATAAACTACATTTATTGAATAAATAATACAATGGCTGCATGCGTAGGCTCAAAAGGCATATAACTTACCTGCTAATACATGATTTCCACTAGAGTGAACAGATGAATTTTCAGCCACAGGAAAAATAAAATAAAATAAAAATAAAAATAAAAATAAAATAATCTGTATATTTTATCTGCCTGATTTTTTTGTTTGTTTGTTTGTTTGTTTTAGAGATTTAATAAGGTCCCAAGGTGTATACATCCAACACTCTGCTATGAATTTATGGTGCCATAAGTAAAAAAAGACACAAAGATACAAAACGATAATCATATAGAAATGTAGGCAAACCTTGGTTGAGTTCACCCAGTTGTTGTTTGGGCATGGTAACACAACATATTTAGCAAAAAAAAAAAAAAAAAAAAAAAAATTAACAATTTGTCCATTGTAGTAGACACTGTGCATGAAAGTGTTCAACTGTGTCTGTGACGTAGTAAATGAGTTTTAAATACAATGGAAGCCCATCGATGTCCCATATTGTGAACAGCGGCCATCTTTAATCAAATATTCGGAGTGGTATTGAACATAAATGAACCCAGACACTCCATATATTTGATAAGCTAACACTAATTAACCAGTAGAAGTTACTTTACCCGATGGTTGTCTGTTGTGAAGGTCATTGAGAAATGTTAAAACCTCTTAAACTGAACCACGTAAAAATAAAAGCCCGAAAAATAGGCTACTTAATTGCTGCTTTCAACTCTTTCAGCTGGCAATAGTGTAACGCTATCAACCCTGTATCAGGTCTACCATTGGTCTACTGACACTTTACTTTTTATCCCTTTTACTAGGCCTGTGTAACTGGCTTATTATGCTTATATGACAATTGTCATATAAGCATAACTCTCATTTATAATTTATGTTATAATTTATGTTTTTGCGACATTGACATTTAAATGTAAATGTCGCAAAAACATAAATTTCCTAATATAAGAGCGCAGATTAAAACTGGACTCACCTCACCAAAAAAATGCAACGTTATCAGTGTGCTTAAAAAAAAAAAAAAAGTGACGAAAACTACAGCTGTTCAACATTTTGTCCACTAGGCGGTGCCCTCTGTTTAAACCAGTTCATTCAGGGATTGATTCACACTGAAGACGGCCTCTGAAGTGTACATGTTCAGACATCTGCTGGGAAAAGTTAGTTTAACTAACTAATAAAATATTTAGTCGTGGTGGTGCAATTGCAAACATTTGTAAGAAAAGCTGATAGAGTGATAACAGGGAATAACTTTTATTCCTCGGAATTTTTACTATCTATTCCTCTTCTATGCTTGTTGAAATGAGAGTTAAATTGCTTGATAGGTGAACAGGAAATGAGACGAGATAGTATGTTCCTTTGCCCAAGACACTGGTAAACACCAGGCTTCATTTGAATAGTTTAGACATACATTGTTTGTTTGACATTTTTCAGTTGAATAGGAAAGGGAGGTAGTGAATGGGCAAACGAATGTCACAACAGGCTGCTATAGTGTTCAGCTCACATGTTTTGGGTGTATCCTTCCAAACTTTGTGCCAGTCAGTCTTTCAGGGACTCCTATTTGTGTCCCTGTCTGTTTGTCTGGCATGCAGTACATTTACCTGGCATGACACCAATGCTGGATTTAGTCTCTTACACATACTGCACATCCCTTGCTGGTGTGAGTGAATGCCTCAAGACAATGACATACAGCCTGGACGTGTGTAAGATATAATTAGTGTAAGTACGTAGTTTTTGGTTACCTGATGTAACAGCAGAACTGGTTTTGCATTTCGGTGAAGCTGCAGCCTTGTTTCTTCATGGCACACTCATGCTTCACTTAGTATCTGAGTCCAAACTGTCATTATCTATCTATCTATCTATCTATCTATCTATCTATCTATCTATCTGATTATCTATCTGATAAGACAGCATGTTTTTGTTTTGTGGACATACAGTATTTGAATTGTGAATTCTTGAGTCATCCACATAAGTCAAAAATTGATAAATGCCGTCCACCTGGAAACATATGACTCACACCCCTTTACTCAGATTATACAGATTATACAAGCAAACAGGTTCTATTTAAGATACATAAGGCAATGAATGAAAAATTTAAATTCATAAGTTCACTATACAAAGAGTCAGAGTCAGTCTGCAGTCCTGAGAGATTGTGTACAGCTGTTCAGTGAGAATTAGCATCCTGGATATTCAGGTTTGACGAGACAAAAAGGTGCCAAACAAAATAGCACCGAGTGCTGTAATTAAAAAGTCCTTCATTTGATATTTTTGGGTGGACCCATCAGTCACTGGCCCACAGCCACCGCCTCACCCTCCCTGCATCATTCACATCATGTCAAAACATTAGACTTGTTGTGTAGCTTTTACACACCCACACTTCCCTCATTTCATATGCTACCTTATAAATACTGACTGAATGCGCAGATTACACGTAGTCTTTCAAATTTCTGAACCAGGTATGATCCACTACTCTTTGATACTTTGACACTGAGTGTTGATTATTTGCTGCAAACTAATGATTTCAAGGAACATATAGATTCAAATTTTCATTGTCTCCTACAGTGTTTTCTACTGTGCTTAACAAAAACAAATCAAAATGGAGGACCTAGGTAAGTTTCCATAATTGTTTTTTTACATTTTCAGGATTACCTGGGAGCAATTTACAGCAGAGTATGAAAGTTCAAAGAGACAATCTGATTTGCTAAAATCCTAGTTCACTTCTTAGAAAACACCTCCTGTATAGAAATACAATGTTCAATGCTGATTCAACACATCAAGTTTTTCTTTTGGTTTCTTTGGGTTACTGGGTTCATCTTCAGTAATGCCAAGAGATTTTGGTATACACCCCTAAATATCTTAGTTTGGTGTCTTGCCTAGAAACGTAAGCTTTGCAGGAAGGGCAATCCGTAACAGACAGGGTAGAGTAAATCGATGCCATCAGGCACAATTACACATTTTTGTGCTTTGGATACACACTTCTTCCTTTCTGTGTCTTTTTTACATCATAATCAATCACACTCGTGTTGCCTTCTACAATACTGATGTATCAAAGGAAAGGCTCCTTATAAATGATTGAAATCTTTCACAAGAGAGTGTTGAAACATTTTGCTTATTTCTAAAGGTAATCAGCATTTTAAAAAATGTTGACTGAATATGACCACAGTGACCATTTTATGTTGAGATGTAGCAATAACTAAAACTCAACAAATATAGTAATATATAATATTATGTATAATAATATAACATCCCATGATTTCTTTTTTGTTTTCCATCACAGAACAAGTAGCACAAGACCTGGTAAGTCACATTTTTGCTTGTAAATACAAAAAGTTCAATAGACGTGAATGAAATGCACTTATGAGATGTGCTATGCAGGCTGAAGATCCCAGCTGTGTGGAAGAGGAGGAGAAATCTGATGAGGATTCTCTGTCTGAATCTAGCGTAAGACATCTCTCAACTTGCTAATGCTTTGGTCATTATACTCCTCTGCTGCACTGATGGGTTCAGTAACTTCCCAGCGCCTATGTTGTAACTGACTTAATCTTTCACAGGGAGAGGGTGGAGGAGAAGAGGAGAAACAAAAGGTATGAGTTTTACAGCCTCATTTTAAATGGTAACTATGCAGTCAGTCTCTTTATAAAAGGTTTCATTCATTGTTTTATTGTTATGTTTACAGAGAAAACAGGAAAGAAGAAGGAAAAGAAAGGAAATGAAAGCACGTTGCAAGGCAGGAGTTTTACAGCCTTACTTTAAATGATGGCTATGCAGTCAGTCTCAAATGGTTTCATTCGTTGTTGTTGATTTATTCCTTCATTGTCCTTATTGTTCGTTTGATTTACAGGGTGGACGGGGACGAGGGGAAGAAACACCTGAGCGTGGTGGTCATGGTCGTGGTGGTGGTCGTGGTGGTCGTGGTGGTCATGGTGGTCGTGGATGTCAGGAATGAATTCTCACAAGTGCCGAGATCCTCAACTTTCCAGTCTGTAATAAAAGATAAATGAAATACTATATACATACATGCCTCAAATAAAGTAATGCAGAAGAAGCCAAGATTGCCTCATTGTTTATTCAGATAATTTTGGGTGAAGTCTGTGCTAAATTAAACAATTATACAAAACAGATGCTCTTATAGTGTTTTTGACTGTATAAAACATGTTACAGGCATGCAACAACACTGTCTGAACACTGTTTTACCAAAATTGTTTCTAATTGGACGGAAATGTCATAAATCACTCAGCTGCTCTATCTGGGACGACCAGAAGGAAGGAGCAAAACAAGGTAGCACCCAGTGTTTCAGCTGTCTGTCACAGTGCTTCATTTGATATTTTTGGGTGGATCCGTCAATCACTCCGTTTTTTTTTGTTGTTGTTGTTGTTGTCTGGCCCACAGCCACTGCCTCACCCGCTCAACAGACATCAGTTACAAAACTAAGCTTGGGTGTGGCTTTCAGTCTTCATCTCTTATACCTTTAAATACACACACAATACATGGTCATCATCCATCTGCATTTGTCATTTTGACTGTAACAAAGACACGAGCAACTGTCAAACAATTGTAATTCCAATAAAATGATGTTGTATGTTGCATGTGTGATAATACCATTTCACCAGATGATTCCCTGTGCTGAGTGAATAAAACATCACAGAGGGATTTTTGTGAAAACCATATGCTTCATTATGCAGTCATCTGTCACAATCTAATTTATGTCATTATTATAAAGCAAGTCTTTCACAATTACAAGTGTTTGATCACATATCTCATGTAATAATGATGATGCTGAACAAAAATTATGCATATTTTTCCTTTTACTGTTGACTCTGCAAAACTACATATTGAAGGAAAGAGAGCCAGCAACAGCACTTATACACAAGGGATGCACTTGTATATGTTGTAAAAAAAGATTATACATTTGCAACTATTTATGATACAACACAGAATATACAATATAGGCATTCTATCTATTGTGCATGATGAGATTCATGACCTCTCTGTTGTTGGTTTTCAGCTACATCTCTTCCAAAAACATATAGCTTGCTCATTTGCATCCAACACTGCTCAGTCCTGCTGATCCACACTGGCTACCGAGTCCATTAGCTTATCTTTAAACTGATCCAGTGCAGCTTTTATGGCAACCTGAACCACAGAGCGTGCTGTTTCCATCAAGAAGATTTCTCTTTCATCACAGCCTCGCTCAGCATTTTCTTCAGAGTGAGCCATCCTTACATATGAAGTGTCAGGGCAGATACTTTGCTCCGTGCCGCATGACTGCACATCATCAGACGTGTGTAAATGCAAGTCCTCTGCAGCTGCGCCGTTATTATCTGTCACAGTGCCCTCTGGTATTTTGCGCACTGTTGGATTTATGTCACTCCCTACAGGAGCATTCGGGTGAGCTGTGTTTAAGTCACTGTTGTATGTGGGATGCAAACTGATCTCCTTCCCTCCTGCTGAATGCTCTGACGCAGTTGAGTTTGAGATGCTGGTAGGGTTGTGAATGTCTTGTTGCCGGTGTGAAATGTCCACATTTTGGCAAACTCCAAAACCCTGACTCACCCTCATCATGCTGCTCTCTACATTGCAGTGCTCCTTTGGGGAATACGGTTTCATCTGACTCTCTTTACCGCCAATCAATCCCTCTCCCAGATTCCCTTGAAGTTCTACCACCACTTTGACGTCACTGCTTACAGGTGAAGGTGTCCCACGAGCCCCGGCACCCTCACTGGTCTCAGTAGCCTCCTTGATCTCGGATGTTACATCTATGCTCACTGTCAGCATCTCACAGCAGTGACATTTGACATCATTTGGGCTCAGGGTCACACTCTTCACAACATGGTCGTCAGCATGTTTATTGGCCAGGACTATTGTCTCCTCCTCAATATAGTCCTTGGATTCTCCAATATGCTCCTGGAAGAAAGGAGAAGGCTTTTTGGGTCTGTGCCTCCAGAATGGCTTTGGCTGTTCTTTAAAGAAACAGGTAATCAAACTGCCATGCTGGAGAGAATATTCTGATTTTGACTGGCATTTGGGAGCAGCAATGAGCCGTTTGAAAAGTTTAAATGTCTTGGTTTGACTTGTTTCCCTCTCCACCACAGCAGACTTATGTTTTGCGAGGAGGCGTCGCTGTAGCTCTGTGTTGCCGTATTTCACAGCCGACTGAGCTGTCAGGTCCACAGAGTCTCGGGTTTGTCTGTTGAAGAATGTGACAGCGTGATATTCACCTTCGTCGCAGTCACCTCTCTCATCAGATTCGCGGACGCATCTGAGGCAAGTGACAGATGGTGAGAAAACTTGCCTCAAAGCGGTGAGCCTTTGTGTAAACTGATTTCGGTCTGATTTGTCAGCTCCTATCTTATCTTGATCTATGAAGGGTGACTTGGCTGCTGTGACCGGTTTTCCAATTGAGGCTTCTCCTTTCTTTCCCCTGTCATCCGCGTGTCTTTGAAGCTCTGTGAGAGACTTTGCTGCAACTTCCTCGCTGATTTGCTCTTCACAGCTTCGTCCTGACACTTCCGTCATGTCACAGCTATTATTTGAGCCATTGTGTCTGCAAGTCTGGATGCTCCTGCCTCCAGTTCCATTTCTCATCTTTGATTTGCCTGGGAGAAGATGAGGGGGACCGGTCAGCTTTCTCCTCAGCACCTTTTTAACGGAGCCATGCCCAGTCGAACTTCCTTTAACTGACATAGTTCATTTATTACTCCAAAGGTCTTCAACCAGTTTCATCCCTGATGGAGGAATATTTTGTTAAATCACTCATATGTGAAAGAGAAATGTTACTTTTTTCCTCAAATATCAAAAGAAGAATGAGATTTGTGTCCACTTTGCACAGATGCACCAGTCACACTGCATGGTCTCATCATCTTCTATTGTTTATTAGCAGTCTGTGCATCAGTGAGTCACAATCATTTGGTCAAATTGTTGCATAGACCTCCTAGCAAGGCTGTCTGATTTTACCTCAGTGACTCATTCATGGATGAATATTCAAGTCAGTAAACAGGGTGTCTTGCTTGCCAGTGAAATCATGTTTTGAAAAGAAGTTTCCTTTAACCTGACAATATGCCAATATACCAACAATATATCCATTAAGACATACTGATCAAATCACATTCAGTGTGATTTTTGAGGAAATGCACACATGAAACTACAAGTTAAATATTTTCAAAAAGAATTGACATATTTCAGAAGAATATGACTGTTTTAAGTCATGCATTAGTTTTTATGGAAAATGCTTCTTACCTTAAAAAAAAATCAAAGTTTCTGTTCATTCCTCTAATTCCACATTATGATAGGTGGGAAATAAAATACCGGTAACCATGCATGCGTGTGGCTCGGCACTTTGCTGTTCGACAGAGCTCCGTTATCATCAGCAGCAACACCACACATGGGTTTCCATAGTGATGCAATGATTGACGTGTTACACGATGCAAGAAATTGCCAACCAGCCCTGCGTCACTGAACAGGCAGAGTGGGAAAATAGGGTGTTTATTCATCAACTCATACAAAGATTATGCCCTGAGGAGCGGTGCATTTTAAAAAAGCATTTGCACTGATTAATCTGCGTCATATGGTCGTGCTTTGTTAGGAGATCCTCTAATAATAGTCTTGATTTATACTGAAAACAATCCTGATGCGTTAGTCTCCCAGTATGTGGTCATGTCAGACTCAATACCATTTCTAATGAATGGCAACAGTGGCTGTCTGGAGACGCCCACACTTAACAATAGAGTGCCATATTTAAAGGCAGGAAAAACACTAAATTGATAGAGAGACAGAGAGACAGAGAGAGAGAGAGAGAGAGAGAGAAAATCACTCATTTCTAACTGGTGCAATGATCAAGACATAATCCTCAAATAGGAAAAACGAGCCTGTTTTGCAGCTTTCCATCAAAAAGATTTTATTCAATCTTTTCAGATAGAAAAATGACAACCACAAATTTGCAGCATCATGATACTTCAGTTTCACACAGCAGTGCAGATTATTCAGTGTGGGACACTAACAATATTTCATTAGAATACAGGACGAGCAAAATAGAAATATGAGTAAATAGGATCTTTAAACAACAAAGACAGTCACGAACACTTTGTAATGCAGCATTAGTTTTGTTTTGTTTTTTCTCAAATTTTAACAGGGTACTTATTACAAAGGCATGGTCAGTTTGGTTTATTGTTAATTGACTGTAGTACACACAAATATAAATAACTACCTGATGCAGGACTCCAGACATCACTTTCCTAGTACCAATTTGAAACGTATGATCATTATTGACATCAGGAGTACAGGGACGGGAATATACAGTGCAGCATGTGGGCACCCAGGGGAGGGCTTGTTTATGTGCAGCCAGCAATGTATCTTATAGGAATGTAAATAGGACATTTCTCCTTTGCAAAAAGTCTAACAAACAGTGGCAGTCTCCGGGGGGAGAAACCGTTCTGTTCTTAATTAGTTTCCTTAATTCATCCATCAGTGGCCTTCTGGGCAATGCAAATGAATTATTTACAGATGTCAGTGGCTGAGTGAAAAACAAAAAAAAAAAAACTGTGAAGAAGACGAGGAAAAACATTGGCAGGCGAGAGCAAGGCGCTTCCAGTTATCACTCCATCAAATTTCATTAAGGCTCAGCGGGGGGTGGAGGGCCGTATCTGCACACAGAGAGACAGAGCAAATAGAACTAATACATTCACGTTGCCATCAGTGACTGTCACTGCAGATTGATGCAGGATTATCTTATTGCATGCTGCCCTCCTTACCAGTGAACAGTGCTTTAGAAGAGCCCGTTGACCTGCTCGGTCTCTGGGTCCAGGTCAATGTCGTAGAAACACGGTCTGGTGGGCAGGCCGGGGATTGTGGGCATCTATGGGCACATGATGGTGCAAGGTCACTTCATGCCATGCCAGATTACCACGCCAAAAGTTTTCATTCATGCACTGATAAACATACACCAGAACTAAACTGAAAAGACAGCTCTTTGATTCCAAGCCACCATAATCCTTGGGGGGACAGAGTTTCACGGGGAACTTTTTCTTGCCGGAGAACACCAGCCAGCTGTATCTATCCGCTCCTACACAGCAAGAAATTTGGGGCGGACAGATACAGTTTGCTGGTGGAGAGAGCTGCTGCTGTCAAGCTTTTCTCATGTACATTTTTGGCAGTTGGAGCTCTATAAAAGAATAGGAGGAGGCAGGCTGGAAACCTCGCAAATCACTCATAACTTATTTATATGATGGACAGGATGGATAGAGGAAAGTGAGAAAATATCTTTGTTTTTGTTTTGTTTTTTTTTGTATTTTGGGGATTCTCTATACATGGAGGCAGCCATCACTGTATTGCTGTGCAACCTAATTGTAACAAGTAAATCTCTCACTCTGTAATATCAAGTCATGAGTATGTGAATATGAGACAATGATTATGAGAGGTGTGTGAAATTTTGCAGGGAATTCATAAAGATTCTTAGTTTAAATTTTCTTTTACCAATGTTTATGAAACAAAAAAAGAAAAGAAAAAAGCAGGAATGAATGGACCTTTTTCCACAGGTGAACACAGGTGTTACTAATGACATTAATTAAGGTTCTGTTCCATTTAAGAACCCTCATTAATGTGATTAGTCACATCTGTGTTTACATGCTACTTTATGTCAAAATGACTGCTGTGAAAAAGGTCAAAAGAAAAGATTTTTGAGATGCAGTTTGTGCAGGCCTGTGTTTCCGGCGTGTGAATGAGCGCTTACCGTGCCAACCAGGGGGAAGAGGAAGCCAGCGCCCACACTGGCCCTGATGTCTCGGATGGGCACGATGAAGCCTGTGGGCACGCCCTTCTTGTCCGCTTCGTGGGAAAGTGACAGGTGTGTCTTTGCCATGCAGATGGGCAGGTTGCCGAAACCCTGAAATGTAACGCGAACCAATTTATCGGACCTTTTTCCTTCCTGTAACAGTCTCTCGGTGATGTTCTCCAATGTTTGAATGGTCTTTCTCCTCACATTGTACAAGCCAAACAAAATTTGCTCAAGCACTTTCCAACTAATTAAACGTGCAATGATTTCTTCTGACAGGAGAAACAGGTTTGACAGCACACAAAAAAATAAAGTCCCAGGGGTGCTGACCTGTTTGGTGTACCGCTCCACCTTGTTTTGGGCCTCTGGGAGCAGCTCAATATCGTCGGCTCCATAGATCTTCTGCGCGATCATGCGAATCTTGTCAGCAATGGGGAGCTAAAGTGGAGTTAGAGACATAAACACACGAGCATAAGTACTCAATCAGTCAGTAAATACTTAAAAAAATGTTACAGGGTTTGTACAGCCTCCTGAGAGTGAAATTCAAGCACTTTTCAAGCACTTTCAAGGTACCTAAACCAAAATTCAAGCTTTTATCATCTAATCTAAATTGTTACTTTACATGGAATTGTGAAAATAAAGTTTACAGAATTTCTTTATACCCACAGCAGTTTGTTTGTTTGTGTGTAAATTTCCAGGACATAAAAGCAGTGGAATCATAGCAGAGTGCACCAGTCAAGGTGAGAGCCTGTACCTCCACATCATAGAGGAACTTGAAGTTGCTGGGGGCCTCAGAGGCCCTCTG
>OMKZ01028669.1:0-12899 GCA_900302535.1 Neoniphon sammara
ACTTGACGTCATATATATATATATATATATATAGAGAGAGAGAGAGAGAGAGAGAGAGAGACAGAAAGAGAGAGAAAGAGAGGGAGAGAGAGAGAGTTTTTCATATAGATAGAGTGCATATATTTATGTGTGAGCATTAAGTAGTGAGAGTGCATGTGTTTCATGTGCATCATACAAGTATGTGTGAGTATTTTGCATGTGCGTGAATATTTTGAATGAAACCCTATACAGCCTCTCCTTGCTTTGTGTTGAACCTGACTAATACAAAAGGCATTTATCATAGAACAAATGAAGAACAAGCAGAGAGAACAGTCACTGATGTCATTGAATTCTGAGGTCCAGATGCTTGGAGATATTCAAACAGTTTTCACATTTCCAAACACAGAGATTAAAGGCTTATATACAGGCTTTCATCTTATAAACAAGAGATTTAAGCAAAACATTTTAGGGCCTTGTGTGTTCAATGATTCCTAAGTGACCACTGAGAAAACCGCCATGCAACACAAATGAGCAGATCTGAATAGATCACAACAGTGTCTGACATATTCACTGAAAGATGAGACTTAACTTTACACAGCTTTAACCACAACAATGATGTAAACATGCCCCATTTTCCTCACAACTACAGGAAACATCACTTCTGATTCATACCAATAAAAACTTTCACTCCTCTTTGTAACCCAGTCTAAGCATAAGCAGAAAATGTTTCTTTAACTTTAACCAGGGAGGAATACTGGGTAAACTGTTTGCTCAAATGTGATTAGTACAGCATTTTGACCAAGTTTGGCAATTTACAGCTGAATTCAAGGACATTTTCCAACTGCAAATTTCTTCAGTTCCAGCTACATGATAACAACTCCCACTTTACTTCAACTGACAAACTGCACTTTGATGTGCATGTTTATATGCTTTACTTGAGCGCTGAGTTTGTAAGACAGTTCACTACCATGTGCTACATGCATTTCAGGCAAACACCCTGCGCCCTCTCGTAACCTGCAATTGAGATGGAGCCATCCCAACATCTCGACATGACTGAGCTGATTAAATAGGCTCTTGGCTGACATTCGCACAAGGAATTGGGCCCTTTTCTCTTTTCTTTCTGTATCTGTGGTCCTTTTCTTCTGCTTTGAAATACAAAACAAAGGTTGCCCAATCTTCTCCTGCTAAGGCTGCTCTGAGCAGACCCCTTCAGAGCGATGGGTGGGCTACAAGAAGAGGTTCTCCTGGTGCTCGAGTTCTTTATTTCATCCGGGCTCTCCAATCCCCTGACAATGTCTGGAATGGGGGTGAAAGGATCGAGTGTTTCAGCCTCAGTTGGTACAATAATTGGGAGCAAAGTGAGAACACTACAGCTACTTTTTTGTCAGTTTGTTAACGTAAACTTTACACTGAGGTTGATTAAAATGCCATTAAACTGCCACACAACGTATCATCCTTTATGATTCTTTACCGTAGTCTAATATTTGTCAAGTACTTCCTTGTTCCTTGTAAAATATTGTCTTTACATCACATGCTCAGTCATATGTTTTTGTATCTTTCAACTTGTGGCTCCTTCCCTCCCCTCAATGTTCAGCCTGAAACTGAAGAGAATATGAGCAGACTGTGTGGTCAACAGTGAAGAGGATATTAAGTTTTATTAAAGGCCCGCAGTATAAATATCACTTATCCCACTTCTGACCTGGACGAGGGCTTATATCAACTCTAAAAATAACAACTGTAACTGTTCTTTGGCCTTCAACATGTTCACAGCTGATAAAGAGAAACAGATACTACCTGATAGCCTGGATAATATTTACAATAGATCACAACAACACTTTTCAAGCATCATTCCATAGCTATGATCCAGATCTGCCTTCAAGATGACTATATTATTGTTGGTGACCAGGACAGAGATGAATGCCTGTCAAATCATTTGCCCATTACCATGAACCACGCTTCACATATTCTCTTCCTTTGCCAAATGGCTCACATTGAACATGCCAAAATTTCTGCTGGCACACATCCAGTGACCGCCATGGACTGTGTGACGTGGGAGGTCACAGGTGTTTCTATACTTCCAGGAAGTGAGGAGTGACAGAGAGATGAAGAGAAAAAACACAGCACTGTTGTTCTATCTTACACCCTGGAATGAAATGGCTATACCCGATAAAAGAGTAACATAAAGTTTTGCAGGTTTTCTCTGGTTGCATCATCAACCAAAGTTTTCTAATATGCCCCCAGCTGCAGTGAAGGACACTAGTGATGAAAATGGGCCAATATCAGCTCTAAATAAGCTGTGAACAAAGATGGCAAACCAAAGAGAAAACATTTTACCACCACCAGTGTCATCATACATTTGAAAGACTGTCACAACATGGATTAGAGAGAGCATGAAAAGCTGGCAAGTCAGAAGGAGGAAGCTAAAGTATCAAGGCAGGAGGCAAGTTGATGTCAGTTAAAAGTCTCAGTTCACAACAGTGACAAAGCCCAGTAAATAATCCATCAAAGAAAGACAGCAACAACAAAGAGGTCAAAAGCTAAATAGCTAACTGTGACAACACTCCTTGATCCAAACTGAGAAAACAGAAAACATTCCTGTTTCAGCACAGTGGTGGGTGAGTGACAGTTACTGTAATGACAAACACAGAAGACATAAAATGTAATCTGGTTGCCTTATGCATTTCATATTTTCCTGATGGATACAGAGAGGGAATGAAACATGTTTCCTTACTGAGACACTGACATCAAAGCAGGAAGAAAAAGAAAAGGAGCCAGCATGAGCTGAGAAGGAGGATGTGAGACAGAATTCCATGGCACACTAGGATTTGGCTGAAGGCCAGTGGGGTACCGAGTTAAAGGTCGGGGGCCTTTGCTAGTCAATAGTGGCACTCAGTCTGACCATAACCCCAAGCCCAAACTCACATCTCAAAGGCTCACAAAGAACTCTATTATTATTATTGGGCATAAATTGATATAAATGTTCAGGGATAGGTCTCATTTTATACCAAACTTACCTACTATAAAAACCCTAACCCTGAAAAAACAAAAAAACAAAAAAACAAAAAAAAATGACATATTTGCCAGAGTAGCGGGTAAAATTGTGGACAGATTGGGTGACAACTTAAGTAAATTAAATCTAAGGGGGAAATGATATTCACTGGAAATTCCTAATGTAATATACCTGATATAATCTAATATCTGTACTCAGTTAAACATAATGGTATTTAAAGTCTGTACTATGTCATATTCAAGTAAATTATATATAAAAAAAAAAAACTCGATGCATGTGTTTTTTCAATGTGCTCCTCCTCCTCCTCCTCCTTCCATTAAGGATACAGAGAGAGGGCAAACACTGGCTGTGCAGAGGTAACTCAAACCTCAGCACTAAAACAGCAAAGTCCCTTGTGTAAATACACAATAAACAATCCTCTGCAGACATCAAATAAATGTTGGTCTGAGTAAAAACAAACTCAGATTGCCTCCAAGCTTCCTTCCTGTGAACAGTCAGCTGTTTAAAGTCTGTGGCTACTGAGGTTACACACCTGTCCAGTCTTACGAGGGCTACTGCGGTCTCACAGCAGTGGTCTGGTTCATCTGCCATCTGCTCAAGTCCGACATCATGCTGTGCCTCTTCTAAAAATGACCTCCTGTCATAAGATGTGTCAGAAGTCATACCGCAATCAACAGCTTTTGCAGCACAAGTTTGATTACTTCTTGTCGGTGAATGTAAGATAATATCACTATTTTGCAGCACTGAGACACAATACTGGGGCTGGAGGATGGCTTGTTGTCCAGAGCCATAAAGCTTTGTCTCCTGGTCAGTCATAAGCTACACGGTCTCCACATTCTACCTTGAAAGCAGAGCAAGATAAAAATACTTCCCTCTTGGATGAAAATGTAGACAGTTCTCTTCTTTTTGGATGGCTGAAGAGCAGCGCTGAGGGGGCTTGCAATTGGAACCAGATGGCTTCTTCATATGTGCATGCCTTTGTATGAGCATGTGCATGTGTACACATGTGAATTTATGTTATGGCAGGGTAAACCCTTGACTGTGCAGCAAATCTGTACATACAAAAAGACCCAAGAATTGGCTGTTCAATATGGGATGTAATGCTTCCAAAAATGGACAAGGTTGCCTGTTGAGTGCAAAGGCCTGAGACAAAAGGAGCAAAAATGTTCCTGTGTTATTGCCCGTGAATAAAGAATTAACACAACCTGTGTTGTTACTGCTCTGCTTGAGGCTGTCTGGTCATGCCCCAACACAATGCATATGAGAAAGACAGAGAGAGAGAAGAGGTATGAGGTCAGCGATAGCATCAATCCATCCACTGATCTGATCCTCAGAGTTTTGCTATCAGATGAGATTTGGACGGCGGGACCCAGTCTCCTCTCTCCTCTTCCTGAGATGTTTGCTGCCTCGGGTTTCTCCTCTTTGGCACACTGTTGTTTAGGTTGGCCCCCTGGTGTGACTCTAACTCCACTATCCCATTTTGGGGTCTCTTTGAGGGGAGCCAAAGAGATGAGAGATCAGGCCACTTGATCTGCCTCTGTGTCTCACAGGCTCCCTGTCACATGCATGTTTTTAATTATTCTCCTGCTTGCCTGGCGCTCCCTGGACACTGCAACACGATTTGATATTTGATTTGATTGCCGGAATGTGACGGAGTGTGGCGTGACCCTGAGGCCTGCTCAGTATGTGGTACTGTAACATGGACTAATTCAAAGCTGCATTGTGTGAGAGCCATTACAAGGATATATATTACCCAGATGAGGACGCTAACTAAATTCTTAGCTTTGTGATATTTTCCCTGCATTGATTTAAACTGTAGCAAAGAGCTGCATATGACCCACATATTCAGTTTATTGGGCTGCATCGGCCAGCGAGTAGCCATCTTGGCTCCTTATAAAATGACAACAGACATTTCAAGCTGTGATCCTCTCTCTAACAGGCGCATTAACTACTGGAATTGTTTTTTACGTGAGCTCACAAAAGTGCGGATGGCTTAGCGCTGAACTGGCAGAGTGTGTGGAAAAGACAGGCACTGCGGTCGGGAAGACGAAGGTAACCTGCAGGTGATCATACTGTCTTAAGTCAATGTGCTGACACGCTGACATCCATTCACACACACACACACACGCGCACATTACTCTGGTAATTAGACAAATAGAAACACTGAAAAGTCTGAGCTTAATAGTGCTTATTTCCATACAATTAACTTGTTAGCTGCCAGGCATTCATCTCCTAACATTGTTTGCAGACTTAACTGACATGGGGAGTCATCACAGAAAATTTACTGCTCAACATCTTCCATTTTAAGAACCACACAGTTTCCAGTTGTCAACCTTCAGATCAAAACTAACAATTTGACAAAAGTGCAGTGTGAAAGAGAAACACAAGGCAACAGCGGTCACAGTGAATCATGCCCTGAGCACAGTTTATAAGAGGTTATAAAAGAGCAGGGAGATAATCCACTGAGAATGTGTCACCTCTGATTACAGCTGTCAGTTCTCAGCTGGGATCAATGTGTTGACAGATGAACCCGCTCTTAAAGGGAAATGCCAATGAATTTCAGTTTTGGAAATGTGTTATTTACTATGTTTACTATGTTTGCCAGCACTTGCTTCTCAAAAGAGGTTGTGCCACCCACTAATCTGTGATGTCAAACGGACATAAAGCACCACTGAAAGTGAAATGGTAACTGTGACAGTATTCAAGATGATTTTCTGGGTATCAGGGCACATTTTCTAAAATTTGTTTTTTAGGTTTGAGTTTTTAACTGTCCTAATCCCAAACATAAGTGAATTTTGTGAATTCACTAATTATGTGGTATTTTCCTTTAAACATGCTATAGTGCACCCTACACTTCAGCTGGATCTCTCTCTCTCTCTCTCTCTCTCTTTTCTATGCCATCACAGCACAGCAACTCTGGCAGCTTCAGAGACTAAATGGCACAAACAATGAGCAATCAGGACCAGCTGTAATTGTATTTGCGGACAACGCTAAAATAAGCACAAGACTTCTTTAATCAGGCCCTCGCCACCACATCTAGTCCACCTAAAACAATAACAGTCCAACAGTCGAATTAAAGCTGCTTGTGGCCAATGCTAACAGGCAGAGAGGCACAAGATTAGTTTATTTTCAAAATCCCAGGCTATTGTGTCGGTCAAACAAACAGACACAGATCAGATCAACACTGCCATGGGTTATCTCATGATTAAAACACAACATTTATTCAAAAGCTCTTCCTATCCCCCAAAGAATTCATAAATAAGTGATAAAGTTTATTTATGCATAGAAGTATCAAAGCAAAGCATTAATTTGCTCTGACTTGACCTCTAGCTTGCTCGCTTTCTCTGACTCTGGTACATTTATTTATTTATTTATTTATTTTCAATACCAAAGCCTCCTTGGCTCTTAATTCTTTATCAAGCACTTTCAAGGACGCAGAAATATCTGTCACATTCATTGCCTGTGAACACTGGCTTTGACAACTGTACTCTAAGAAGACTTTTTCTACCCTTGCACTCATTGTAAACCACTCTGGATACATTTCACCTAAGCACCTATAATGTAAATGTGTATGTTAATATGAGCCACTGGGACTTCATTTTGTGCTGAAGGTTAATAAACACAAAGCAGGTCAGGCTAATGAGGCCACACTCTGCGCAGAACACCCAGAGATAAACTGTCATGCTGTGCTTGATAGGCGTTTTAGGACACAAAAAAGCATGGACTACTTCACTCTGTGATTACAACAAATGGTCGTGTCAGAGGTGGATCGGTAAAGAGCAGTGTAATAAACCATTAGCTGTTTGACTGAGCACTTTCCTTCTTCCACCGAACCCCCTCTGGTTTATGCAGAGCCATATGTATGTGTGTGCTAATGACTATGATTAGGGAAGCCTGGATTAGGTCTTGCTGTGGTTCATGACACACACACACACACACCCCACACACACACATGCACACACACATTCACAAACTGAGAATTAGCCATCTGATGAAGATCTGGAAGGTTAGAGAAAACCAGAAAACATAAGCAAACTTGTGTACATTACAGCTTATTTAAATCTTGATGTACACCGCTGAGGTTTTCCACAAAATAGAGCTAAACGACAAAGATTACATATAGGGTTTTAACCATCTCATCAGCCTTGTTTATAGGGGGCTCTGGGATAAACCAAAAATACATAAACATTTTTGACTGATTTAGCACCCGAGTTGTGTTCACAAAGCTTATAAAATGAAAAATTTTCAATGGAGGAAGGAATTAAAGAATAACCTAATTACATCCAATCAGCACTGCACTATAGACAGTGACTCTAGATGTGATTATTCTGGGAGCAAAGGCTAGCACAAATCATGCCTTCAGCTCATGGTTGTTAGAGTTAAACTAAAACAAGTGCACTTCCGAAGAATATCCGGACACCCAGAACATAATCCCTCAGTACGTTTTGTATTGGGGATTTTCCAGTGGCATTTCATGGTAGGAACATGGAACATGGGGCAACTTTTTTCATTATATAACATCTCTCATTAGAGAAAGACAGAAGAGCCTGGATCAGCAATAAGGGGGGCTCTCTTTGGGGACGTGGACTTTTTGAATTGGGTCAACAGTATTGAGAAGCCATAGGGGAAATCCTCAACTCCCTAGCAAGTACCCACACAGCCTGAACAATACCACGCCATTTGTCTTTAAAGACTATCCTGACCTTTATCTCCTGTGTGAAGCGGACTGCCATCACAAGCAACTCTACTACGAATGGGGCTACAGGGTAAGCCCTCTAGTCGGATAAAATTAGTCTCAACTGTCTGGACAAGTTACAGTAACATTGTCCGCCTCACACAGAGCAGATAAATCAGCCAGCCATGCAAATAGTCGCTGAGAGAGACTGCAGAGGGGCAACAGGTGGCTGTCAACTTAGAGAAAAAGAGGGTCATCATCATCCACTTAGAGAAGGGCGGCAAATCTGTCTGCCACTCCCAAGGCTCCTCTAAACTAAGCCAAGAAACAGCAGGAGGAGAGAATAGGGTGAAGCCAGGCCAGAGCAGTGTGGATGAGGTTCAACCCGAATACTCTCAAATAAAGCTTTCTTTAGCATATAACCTGTTATTTCAGGTTAAGACTGGAAATGGCTTGTGCCTCATCCAGTGATATGAAACCAGGGAGCATCTTTGGGACAATGGAGGAAAGGGAAAAAAAGAGAAGAAAAGGGCATCAAGGTGTCAAAACATATTTCAAACGCAAAGTAAATTTGGAAAAACTCATGTTCTGTAGTGCTTGACTACTTCATAACCAACTTATGTAATTTGTGGATTTTTTTTTTCCAAAGCTTAAAGAAATTGCTGGTATACTACATGACAGGCCTACTGTATATATGATTTAAGTGTCAAGGACATAGAAGTCTGTGAAAAAACTCCTGCTTGTAATCAACATGTGCAAACAAGTCCTCGTCAAGGGCAAGCAAAAGCTGTCTTTCTCATTTCTCATGTCTTGCCAGTAGTTTAAAGAGTTGTCATGGCAGAACAATCTGAGTAAAATATCCACTGGAGTTTCCAAACTTTTCCATTACACGTCATGCACCAGTAGGTAGAGTGAATAACCAGAGACAACTATCAGAGATAGTTCTGGGATTATAATGACTTCAGTCAAATGAAAAATGTCTGTGTCCTTGCTTTACTTCGATTGCACCATAGAAAACGACCAAATTTAAAATCTGACAACTTAGAGCTTAATGGTTTTTCCAGGTCCTGGGTTATTTTTGCCCTTGCAGCCTGAAGAGGAGGTGATGTGTGTCTTTGCGTGAGTCATTACACATTGGATTAAACAAGGTGACAGGGTGATCTACAACTATTTGTCGCTGCCATCCTGCCACACTGTCGCAGGTTAAGTAACACGAAACAGAACCAGTGCCAGGTTCAC
This sequence comes from Neoniphon sammara, assembly GCA_900302535.1. NCBI lineage: Eukaryota > Metazoa > Chordata > Actinopteri > Holocentriformes > Holocentridae > Neoniphon > Neoniphon sammara. The sequence continues at coordinate 8,904 of OMKZ01028669.1, forward strand.
TTACAAGACGTCTGACAAAGTACAGCAGGTAGCAAGTGAAAGCAGTTAGCATCCTCAATTTAGTCAAAAGTCAACCTCTGAGGTCTGCATTGTGTGTGTGTGTGTGTGTGTGTGTGTGTGTGTGCATGTGTTTTCACTCAGTATTCAGTGGTAGTTCTATCACATTATTAGCATAAACTATGGTGCCCAATAAAACAAAGCGAGAGAGCATAGTAACTCTAACAGCATGATGCCGTCTTTTTTTAAAATCTGATGGGTGCTCATGCTCTGTTGCCAGGTAGCTGTTAAGATGCGGTTATGTCTCACTCAGATTAAGACTCAAGCTATTTCTCCAAACTGCCACTGTGGAGGTTCAACAAGGACGGCGATAAAAATCATCCACAGCAAGCAGAGGTGATTCAAGCTCATACCTATCTGGTGACACAGCCTGAGGAATATAAATCGACCATCACGATGTGTACTGAATGAGGCATGACAGCGCTGTTGATAGTTTACTCACCAATGCAGGCATGAACTCTGACAGATAGCTGTGTTCGAAGAATAATGCTGTGTTTCTTGCCTCTCCTGTGGAGAAAACAAGACAGAAGGGGAGAGATGTGTGTTAACTTGGATATAAATACACAGGGCAAAGTGTGTTTTTCTAAAGATCACTGCACAGAATCAAATGGGAAATAGATACATGGAAAGATAAAAACACAGAATTTGTCTCTGAATCTACAGTAAATGAGCCGTCAATGTCAGCAGCAAGTGCTGACAAGAAAATAAAGCTGAATTGCTAGTCTGAGAAGTTGCAAAATGTTTTTTGTCATTTATTCTTTTCACCGAATGGTATTATCATCCAAATGCTGCACTCCTATAACAAACTACAGCAATGTTTTCTGGGAAACAGCAGTTGAGTGAACAAAGCAGGGTAAAATAGGTCTGCAAAGGTGAAAATGAAGGGTGGGAGGTCAACTCCACCCCCTGTGTTCATGGAGAAATGCCAGGACCCTATCACTCCCCTGTCAACAGCATACAATGTCAGAATGACAATCCCAAACAAAGGTGACAACAAAGCATGCCTATTCAGTTGAATTGTAAAACTGAATGTGGGAGCGGTGTAGCTTGTAGCCGCACTGAGGAGAATTTTCTTACTCCAACATCCCGACTACAGACAAACCCAGCAGACAGAACTAGACGTGAGAGACCGCAGCCTAAATATAATGTCAAGCGCTGCATATTCACTATGTCAACACACACACTACCACGCCGCACAGAAAAGCACAGCAGGTAGATTGCGCAAGACCGCCCTCTTAATTCCGCTCTCTGACAAATGGGCTTTTGTGCCGTCTGTACAATGGCTGTGTGATGCTCCCAACTGGCCCAGTGCCAGCAGCGGACTGTCACTATTAGCGACAGTCAGGCCGCAGTGGGTCTGATAGTGAGAGAAAATCCTATCAGCCAGAAGTACTGTCTGGTACTGTCTCTGTCCTGCTGCCCCGCCATGAGCAACCAGGCGACCTGCCTCACACATGCAGACAGACATCTTGATATCCTCCTCAGCCCAGCCAGACACTGACCTGACACGCACACAGGCAGATCACATGGCAGGAGAAGTCTGTATTAGCTCACTGCTTATCAAATATAATACACCAGCAACAAGCAGAGGCGACACAGGAGCAACATCTGTCAGCACGGGCCCTCGCTGGTGAGATGAGACAGCAAACAGCAACTTAATCCTCTGTGATGCTGTTGAGGCAAATTGGTAACCAGAGCCATTTTGTCATGAACTTCTGCTTTCTCTCTGTCTCGCTGCAACTGTATCCCCGCGCTTAACCAAGACCTGAGGCTGCACAGGCCAACATGCTCATTATCAAATTAAACAAAAGTGCGTGGAATATAAGTAAGACACTCCAATTCAACAAAAAAATCTGACACTGCCACATACTGCAGGTCTGCACAGGGTGGAGCCCAAGCTTTAGAGAAATAATCATTACAGCCAAGAATGTTAACCCAGTAACAAATTGGCTACATGTTGGGATATTATACCTTCTGATTTCCCAGATCTTCTAAGTATCCCTCTCATGGTCCTGTCCTCTGTGCCAGAATGTCCTGGCTTCTTCCAGCGGTGGTATAATCATGACAAGCCTAGTGTGTCTCTTCCTGTTCAGACTGACTAGTGTTTGTGCTGTGGGACATCATACTTCATTCAAGTAAGTGTGAATGCAACAGATAGTCTCATGAAATGAAACTAGATCTCTAGGTCTGGGATTTTTGATATTGTAAAATCGTGATATGGCATCAGTGTTGTCTTTTCCTGGGTTTAAAGGCTTTATTACATTAAAGGGACACACTTTTATGAACTTATTAGACTATTCTAGCGGTTATTTGCCACTACCTGCTTGTTTATCATATCTGCGTTACTGACATGTAATCTCTCACAAATATTCTTATGAAACCACCAACAGTCATCCCTACAATATCATCACAATATCGACATTGAGATATTCGGTCAAAGATATCATGGCATTTGATTTTATCCACAACATCCAGTCCAATGCAGCTATGGAAACTATATCTGCCAAAAACTATACCTGTCCATTATACACCGTGCATTGTTTTCTTCTCTCCCAGTCTCCATTCTCTTGCCACCACTCTGTTCTATAGCACCCTAATAAAGCTCTAATGCCCAGCAACTACTGGACCAGTGGGCGCCTGCCAACTGCCTGCTCTATGGCTTTATCATACTGGTCCTGTTTATTAAACATCACATAATGTGGACCCACAGAAAGCAAAATGGGGAGGGTGAGAAGGAAGCGTTTACCTCAATGGCACACAGAGCTGGAATACAGTCAACCCAGCACTTCCCCTCGAAGGCCAATTAATGCCAGACAAGAAGGCCCCCACAGAGATCTGCTGACTCAGCACTTCTGGGTGAAGAGTGAACACCCCAACTCACAACACCTTTATCAGTCTCTGTGGAGTCCCAGGACATATGGAGCACACGAACGCCAGGCGAGGACAGCGAAGAATTAGGCCGAGATTATTCACAGGGTTCTTGTCCCTCTGAGGGGCTGCTTTACTAACCATTGACCAGGCCTTACCTTACACACACACACACACACACACACACACACAGGATAAACAATCACCAAGCTGTTCCATTCTGTTAATAATACCCTTATACTGCTCTGCAAACACTGAAGGGACGCTGGTGCTTTATTTTCCTCCTAGAAGAAAGCTAAACTTGTAATCTGACGATTCCTCTGGTTCTTTTCAAACACGCTTTTTCTCTTAAAATGAAGATCTTGTGTGCTGTATGCCTATGAAACCATGTCCAAGTGGGTCACAAAAAAATGAAAATAATGAAAGTGGAGCCGTCCTAAGAGAGATGAAAGGATATGATGGGAAACTGTGAATAGCTGAGGCCTCAAGAGCAGGAACAGTTGGATTTTAATACGCTTGACTTACAACTGGTTGTCAAAAACATCATGAACACACAATAAAACCAATAAGGGCACATTCAGCACAAAGTCTTTGGCTTTCACATGTGCTCTATATGTATCAAAGCAATGAAATGTTAAGAGCGGTCTTCTTCTGTGCTATGCTGTATGCCAGCCACACATTTCACATGCTGAATCAATTATGCAGTCAATAACAGTACCCTATGTTATCTTTTACAGAAAAAACAGGGAATAAGTCCTTGAGGAAATGCACATGTACTAATCATCTGTCAATCAATGTCACATGTCTGAGCAAAAACAACAGTGAGCCACACGGACAACACCTTTCCCACAATATCAGACAAAAATTCCTAAAGCACTCTAAGACAGGCTCCCACTTTGCTATCCATGTAATCCAAAAAAATATTTAAGGGTTATAAATGTTAATAAGCACATGTCAGGCCATCTGATGTGAACTACATCAGATAGCCAACCTCAGAAGGTTGACTGATGTAGATTTCTAAGATTGACTGAGATTCAGCAACATTTTAACCAAAGCTGCCAATTATTATTA
>OMKZ01028673.1:1460-12796 GCA_900302535.1 Neoniphon sammara
CCAATGGGAAGACGGCAGGAGGGTTTGAACATCCATACTTAGCAGAGTCCCAGACCCCTAACCCTAACCTTAACCCGTAACCTAAACCTAACCCTAAGCAAAGATGTCCATTACTAACAATGCCAGTAATATGTAAAACACCGATGGCTTGTGAAAAACAGGTCTAATATTTACCTCAGTGACCATGGGACATAAAAGTCAGTCATGATCTGTGCTCAGGTACGCTTTCTTCCATTGGAGTGAACAGACTCAGGACCTACCGCTTGTTTCTTGTTTTGAACCCACATGACATAAATACAGGAAGTGACTCGAACTTAGACCGTCTCACCTCTGAACCATCTCTGACCCAGAGATGACCCAGCGAGCCAGAAGGTGTTTTCCCAACTGTTTTCCCACTCACTTTAGTGAATGGAGTTTTTCAAGTCTACAACATGCACCTTATAGCTGAAGATCCATTTCTGGTGGCAACAACAAATATAATTACTATGATTATTACATCAGCCATACAGACTGTATAATACAAATCAGTGATTCTGCCCCCGTATGAATCCAAGAAGCATTCAGCAGGAAGTGTAATCAATCCCACAGGGATAACAGAACAGACCCAGCAAACACACATCATTCAGATATGGAATAAACATAATTTCAGAAGATAAGCCTTCAGAAACATACCATCCCACATATATTGGATTAGCAGGGCACCAGAACAGGAGGAGGCTGGGACCGTGGAGGGTGAAGCAGCACAGGCAGTTAACGTCATGTTAAACTGCAGGGATGACAGAGGAGCTGACAGTTTAAATGAACCATCTTATTGGACATACTGAAAGTGATTGGTGTTTGTTTGGATCAGTTGACATGGCGATATGGTGCACGTGACTTAACTTTATTGCCGATACTGTCTCACACAGTGCTTTTGAAGTGAGAAAAGGTTGATGTGCTCCACAAATAATTAATAGACAGACCTGTTTCTCTTAAAAGTTGGATCAAAGCATCAAGCTGCAGCCATTTCAAATGCTCAGTGTGCGGTACACTGGACTCCAGAGTGTTGACTGATCATCTATTCAGCCTTGAAGACATATTTATCTTGAAACTGACTGGGATTTATTTATTTATTTATATAACCAGCGGAGTAGGCTATAGTCCTATGTGTTCTCCAGCAGAGTGTCTCCACCTTTCCCACCTCAAGGTCCACTTTCTTCTCTCGGAAATTAGTCAGGGCCCCCCTTCCATGAAAAAATTCTCTTTAATAAAAATACACCAATGCCTAGGCCGTCGTTGTGAATAAAAACTTTTTCTGAAACAAAACATGAAACAAAAAACACACAATTTAACTATATAAAGGGTATTTCTATCCAAAAGAAAAAAGCCAAGTCCATTTACCATAGCATACCTTTTAGATGTTTTAAGGAATACTAACCTGATCATCATTTGGTTTTCATTTGAGAAAACACACATGTTACTCTGTCGACCTCATCATGCATCTCATTAAATGTGAAATTTGCCTCACAAAGCCGTGAGGCGACATGACTTCTGATACACCCATGACACGCCAAATTAGACACAGTAACAGAAAAATTCTTATTGCACTTCTACCTCATCTACTCATAAATATTGATTTCTTTTAAACATCAAGTTACATATTTATATTTTTTAAAAATGGACCATTAAAGTCCATTAGCATTTGCATTATTTTTCATCCCAGTGGTTGAGAAACCCACTTCAGACTTAATAAGCTTTTTACAATTCAAATATCATCAAAATTCCATTTTTACTCCAATGTTTATAAACATTTGTCCACATTTACATCAAATCACATGTAACTTGCATATTGCATGTAAGGACACACTGACTGGCTATGTAAATAAAACCAGTAGTGGGGCAGTGATGAGGCAGGGGGCACCATGCAGCATCATATGGCCTACTTTGAAATGTCAAAATACTTTCTAAAAAAGGTCTGCTACCTTTCAAATTCTTACTTTAAATTGATCTGACATTTTTCCAAACCAGAGTCTGCCCAAAGCAGATGACACAGCCATATAAACTCCTGATAATAATCTATCACTTTTTAAATTCCATAAAATCGGATTATGGAAAAGGGCTGTGTAACTTTCATATAAACATACTTTATCATCAGTATTCTTGTGTGAATATATCTGAATACATGAAATGAAAGGAGAGCAGCAATTCTTTTTGCATTTTGCTGGGCTGTTTTGTAAAATGAGTCAGTTTCAGTAGCTGTGTTAATGGTACTAGGAGCGTGAACCGTACTATGGAGAAACGTGTGAAATCAACTGTGAGAAAGAGTAAAGCAACCACCCAAATTTTCTTGAGTAAATGTAATCCTTTCTGGTTGTTTAAGTGAGCCATTTTGTGCAGCTCCACTTATCGAGCTGACAGCTCAACAGTCAACTCAGCAGTTTGCAGAGTAATCATGTTTTTAGGAAGAAAAAGAGGCTTGCAGCTTTGGCACATTTAGACTGTGAATTTCCAGTCTTTCATATGAATGCAGCAAAGCCTTTGAAGGGACTCATCGTACACACACAACACACACACATACACACAGGATCTGATCTGTGCTCGCACGACAGAGAAAGACAGAGTCTCAGACAGACCAAAAGAGGAAAACACTGCATGTAGCGGTGAAAGAAAATAATATCCCTATATGTAGGGTAACCTGTGACACCATTAGTTGCCAAGCAACCTGGACTGCTCTTTTGATAAAACACCTGCCCTTCATCTATCAAACCATCTCATCACCCTCTTCCTCTCACCGTCACACCTGTCCCCCTCTGCACCTCTCTGTCTCACACAGGGGAGGAGGTGGAAACACGGCGGGAGGGGGGGAAGAGAAATTTAAAAAGAGAGGGAGAGTGAAGGAGAGAGAGGGAGCGGGATGAAGAATTAATCTGTCTGAAACAATAACAAACATGAACAGCAGTAAAACCCTCAACAGCGAGAGCCACAGACAAACACAGAGGTACAGAGGCAAACAAGAACGCAGATGAAAGCACAGTCAATAGTTTCTCTGTCCGTGTGATCAGTATAATCATGTCCATGTTTCGATTTGGCCATCAGCAATAACATACCCACTGAGTGTTAATGGAAGTTATGAGTGTCGAAGTGTGATACTGCATGTAGACAGTAGAAAGCAAATACAATTATGAAGGCCTTCCCACGCACTTGTTTGTAAAAGCTTAGTCAGCCTTTTGGAAATTGATTAAGCATGGAATATAAGCACTAAGCATGTCGACTCAAGTGTGTGTGTGTGTGTGTGCGTAAGTGTGTGCAGTCAAGTGTGTGTCAATTTATGCACGCGCGTTCCGATGTGTGCTCATGTGCTCATGAGCTAGCCATTTCATTCAATACTACAAGCATCACAAAGTCCCAGAATGCCCCAAATGCGACACTTATACAGCCTGTTTGGTGGCTTGATGTCTGTGTGAGCCGATCAATAGAGCCGATCGATGAGAAAAAAAAAACCCTGCAGGCAGAGCGAGGAGAGCTGAAGCACTCGAACACTTTCTGCGACTCTGCTGTGCAGACTGAGCACGACCAGGACAACAACAGGAACAATAACAACAACTATGAAGACATGAAGACCAAAAAAAAAAAATAACGCTACAGTGACAACAGTAAAGCAATGACAATAACTACAGGAACGTCACCAAGAGACAGAAAAAAACAGCAAAATTAACAACAAAGACACCTCCTGCAGCTACTACTGCTACAAGAGCAACAAAAAACAACAGCAAAAGCAACTGCAACAATGCAAGTGACTTGACCGACTGCACAAAAACAACACAATAATAACAACAGCACGACTAACAACCACTAATACAACAGCAACCATATTAGCGACCACAGCAAGATCAATATCAGCCATAACAGCGATGGCAATGATAACTGCACCCACCACAGAAGACACAAACAACAACACTGACAAAACTGAACTCAGTGCAGCTAAATAAATTCATGGATAAAAGACTACAGTGCTACTTGCTGAGCCCAAATACACAAAACAAACACAACTACTGTTCCCTGTGAATTTGAGAGCTTTATGAAGTTTGAATTTGGGAATCACGAATAATTTCCGGTCATCTTCTGGCATTTTAGTGCCCCTGTTCCTTTCAGTGACAATCTAGCATGAACACTACTGTTATTTCCAGTGAAGGACTCAGTCGTACCGCTTGGTTTGTCAAAGCTGTAGGAGCTCAGACGGTGACTAAGTCTCATGCACAGGTATTAGATTGGATTCAACTTTATTGTCATTGCACAAGCTGTGCTCATTGATTCCAAGCTGTGACAGTTTCTGTCCTGTGATCCCGTGACCCTCAGTGCTCTCGGTCCTCTGATCCCTCTGTGCCCGTGACCCCTGTAGCTTTCCACCTGTCTAAAGAAAGACAAAAATACACACCGGCTGCCTGCGAAGAGCAAATGAGTAAACCTTGTAAATGCTTAAGCTAAAAAAGACAACGGACACAGCTGTTCACCCTCAAACCTTCAGAAGACTTAGCTATGTCCATTCAGGCACTGTTGTTGCACATTTACGCTAAATAAACTTTGTTTTTGGTATTCCCCATAGAGGGAAATGGAGTCTCATCTTCTTGTAAGCACTCATTTTTCCTGAGTTGACACTGTTAATGCTATGTCTGAAATTTATAAGGCATATTTTCTGCAGTCTGAGTTCAAGTGAACGCAGCATTAGCCGTGTTGGCAGTAGAAAGGTGTGGATGTACACAAGTCAATGTATTATCGTAAATACTAAATAAATCTTGTTAGATAGCACTGTTTGCAACCATTTTTTTTGGACAATTTCCAGACCTATTTGTCTGTGCGGTGAGTTTCCCATTTTCAAACAGAACATTTGTAATGGTCTTTGTGGCTGAAAACGAGTGCCCTGTTGGATTGTTTTGAAGGCTAACAGGAATCTGCAGCAGGGTGTTAGGTTTCTTGTCACTAAAGCAGGGAGACCAGACGTCACAGTTTGACCGGGTCAGTCCTGATTTCAAGCTATGCATCCCAGTGTCCTGATGAAATTTGGAAATACACAAATATGTCCCGGTTTCAGCAGGTTGTCTCATTAAAACAAAAAGTGAAAAAAAAAAAAGCAAACAAAATAAAACAAAGCCCAGCAAAACAGTGTTTGGCGGCATAACAGTTAATGGTCTAACAGTGAAGAGGACAGGAAGACATTTTTTCAAATGAAAAAAAAAAGTTTTAATCATTTGCAACCCTAATTATCGATATAAGATTCTACAATGTAAATGATAACAGGCTGTATTTTAAATTAAGCCAAAAGAAAAACAGTGTGACACAGCTGTCAATGTATCAGAAAATGTAGAGTTGATCCATACATATGAGCTAACTGATGCATGACACAGCATTTCATGCACACATGGCCATGAATGTGCTCGTACACACTGGCTACATGGAATATGCTATAGTGTCCCAGTTTGGGGTTTTGATCTAAATCTGGTCACCTTACACTACAGCTAGTGGTGACGTTGCGCTGTGTACGATTATAAATGATGGGTATCAAGATTATAACATGCTCTGAGTTGAAAAATACCCTGCCTGTCCTTTAAAATGCACCCCTAATGGAAATGCTAAAGCCTCACATTAAACCTAATTTTCCCTATGTCCTCCCTTTGGATTTCCTTAATATTTTATTTTCATGAGGCTATATATTATCATCAGGACAAAAGTAAAGAGCACACACACGCACACACACACATACACACACACACACACACACAATTACAACTACTGACAAAAACACTAACAAAAACACTCAGCTACAGGGTTCACATACCCAGTTGCAGTCACCCATTCAATCACTAAGACACACATGCACACACACACTCATGTGCGTGCGCGCATACACACACACACACACACACACACACACCATTCCACTGGCATACATTGCTAAGCCCACAGCCTGCACTACAACCTCACCTTAAGCTTAACCTAACTGTAATTCTAGCACCTCATCCTGAAAATAACTCCTCCAAATAAGGTGTGAGACAGTCATTACAAGTGACCAGTTTGCAAGGTTATCTATTCATGTGTTTCTATTCTCCACTGTCAACAAACTGCAAATTGGTTTTGCTATAATATTATGCATTAGGAGACACTTGCTGCAACATTAGCTGGTTAGCTGTGCCCTGCAAGTACTTAGAAATCCTGTGTGTAAATAATGTATGGATGCTCTCTCACACAGAGAATAGTATATTTTATGAAGGAACGAGATGAGAGAAAAGAACACACAACACGTTCCTGTACAGCGCTGGACACACCACAGTGCTGCAGGTGTGTGTGTTTTCTCATGGCCGCATGCTTGTGTGGACAGCCAGTCAACACCTCCTCACAGTTACAAGCAGCTTTCTTTCTAGTTGACCCCTTCGCTAGTCTTTGAGTGTATGTGAGTGTATTTGTGTGTGTGTGCATGTGTGTGTTTGTTTGTGTATTGCAGTTATATATTATATGCATGTTTTAAATGGACTGGAATTGAGCAAATGGCAAATCTTGTGAAATTTTCTGATTGCATCTTCACTGTTCAGCAGCCTGTTGCATTAGGTAAGCTTGAATTCAGAAGACTTTGCAAAAACATATAAATGCTAATTCCTAAAAAAAAATGATGGTAATAATAAAATAAGAAAAATAACTGTTTTATGTAATTCTTCACATAACACTCTTTCTGAATCCAAAATCCTAAAAAAACTCCAAATCCAAAATCCAAAATTACTGCCTATGTATCAGCCTATAAGAACTTTTTTTATAGATATTATCTGGCAAAAACTTGGTTTAATGAAATTAATACAATTGGAGATATATGTTTTTGCAAACAAACTGGTGTGATTTTATAAAATTTTAACAGCTGCACAAAGCGAAATAGCACAGACATAAGAAAAAAAAATAAAATGCCAACCCCCTACTCAGTGTTAAATCTTCTGTAAAATGACCACTGGCACGGCTCATTGAATTCATAGATAGGAAAACTTGCTGGGGAATCCAGAGGGACAAACTCTGATGACACTGCCGCACTTCCAGAGGGACAATGACTCTGTTGCAATCCAGCAGCACTCACTCACTGTCCCTCACTTCAGACGTGTGCTGACAATTACCAGAAACTCAATGTCACCAAAACAAAACAGCTTATTACCAACTCCAGTCTGAATCACCAGTACATAATCCCACATGTACCAATAATGAAACTGTGAGAATGGTAGAGCACTTCAAATATCTCAGAAACACCACAGACAAGAAGAACATCAGTTTTGATCAACACCAGTGACAGCAAAGACTCTCTGCTATTTTGTTGATCCTCATCTTCTACTTCCACTGAATAAAAGCATCATACAGCTCATAATACTCTGCTGCTCTGCCCGTTGCTTTAAATAAAACAAACTTAACCTCATCGTCCCTCACTGGCCTCTCCCCTCCGAACCATCACACCGTCTCAACCCACACCTCACACTGTTACCATCTGCAGATCTCTGTCCTGGAAGCGCCCACTTCAGCAGGAGCTTTGTCTCCTCAGCAATTAAGACCTTCAACACTACCTGTCACTGAGGAAAGAGGGGATATGGTGTTGATATGGTGCACTCACAAGGTATATGGTGTTAATTATGGTGTAATTAGGGTGAACAAGTATGTATACCATACTTGTACATTATTATGAATGTGTGTGTTTAGGCAAATTTATCCGTGGAGGTATGAGTGTGTGTATAGATAAATAGAGAGAGAGAGAGAGAGAAAGCTTTAGCTAGCTTTTCCACTCTGATGACAGGAGAATTCAGTGGTGTAGTAGTAGTTTATTGTAGTGGGTATACTGTGCTGTTTCCCACCCAGCCTCATACACACCCGTCCCACAGCGACGTCCCATAAGCACCACCACCCTCACAGTACATGCATCCACACATAATTGAGAGCATTCTGAAAGACTGAGTATGTGTTGTCAACAATTTATTATGAGCAACACAAGTCTTTAACCGCCAATGACATTTACATCTGGGGAGATTTAAACCCTTTGGACTGATTTTCTGCCGTGTTAGTGTTAATGACTATCCCTGCCGATTTCATATGGCTGGAGGAGACAGTCATTCACTGCTTGGACAGTCGATGGTGCGCTACATGGGGGCTCATCACAATGACAGATCTTTGGGCTTCTTGATCGTGAAAGAAGTTTGCTTTTGTTTCATATCTCCCTCAGTAGTATTGATTCTACATTAACATTGGCTAATTAAAAACTTGCAACACTACAGAGCTGCTGTTGAGCCGCAGAAATGACCAGCAACGCATACAGGGGGAATTTTATGCATGGAAGTGGCTGGAAGAGATGCCTTCCCCTGCAAAACTTATGGTATTGCGGTTATACTCTACCCAGTACTTGCGAAACAAAATCGCTGAAGTTCTGTCACAAAACTACATTGTTACGTATCCTTGCACATTTTTAAGTGGGTATATGGAAATTCTGGAGCTTTCTTCGTGTGTATACGGTGTATGCCTGCGTATCACGTACTACACCACTGGAAGAATTGTATTCGAGTACATAGCTTTCACCATGTATATGTTAACAGCTGAGAGTTGACAACATCAACACTGTTTATTTATCGCTTTGGTTAGTGGTCCTTTTACCCTCCAGTAGTTTATATGTAGCTTAAGATTCCAAGGAGCAGCTACACAAAAAACAAAAACAAAAAAAACCTAAAAAACAAAAAACAGACAGGTGTCTGAGTCTTTTCACATTGGTGTGTGCAGGGCCAAAATATCACCATGTTTATCTTGTTTTTGAAACTGCAGCTAAATTGAGCTGCAGCTGGCCTGTCCAGCGCCATTCACACTTTGAGAGGACTTAACTCTAACTTACTGGCTACTTCACTGAAGTTGTTTATTCTTCATCTGATACATACAAATGTACTATAAAGAAAATAGAAAATTGCATACCTTTGTATAAAGGGCTAGGCTCACTTTGAGAAGAGTCTGTACTCTCATTTGTTTATAGATCCTGAACATACAGCACATCGGCCTGTCCAGTATCGTCTGAAAGCCTGGTTGTTCAAACATCTTTAAATGTGTGTGTGGCTGAGTGTTCTGCTCTGTTAGCTCAATTGTGCGTGAAAATAATGTGTATGCATTTAGGCAAAATGTGTCTGTGTGTGTCTCAGGATGACACTTCAGATAGAGCAGGTAATGTGCGGATGTGTGTGTGTGAAGAGGAGATAGCTTTGAGCCATTATGGCAGTATAAGCAGAAAGTACACACGTACACACACGCAAACACACACACAAACTGTTTCTTTCTCTTTCTCTCCCTCTTCCCTCTCTGTCTTCTTCCCTCTATCTCTCTCTGAATATTTTAGTATTGATGAGCCCATTACGGATGATAACACAGTGCAATGTCAGCATTCTCACACACACACAAACACGCACACAAACACACACACACACACACATACACACAGAATGCACAGAAGTATACAGCAGCAGTAGCAGCAGCAGAGTTGTAACCTGACACGTGATGAGTGAGCGTGTGCGCGTGTGTGTGTGTGTGTGTGTGTGTGTGTGTGTGTGTGTGGGTGTGGGTGTGTGTGTGGGCGTGCGTGCGTGCATACGTGTGTGTGTGTGTGTGGCAAGAGGATGGGGGATCCGACTTCCGAGTGTCAGTCCAGTAAAGTGCAATATTTTTCTGATTGAATTCACCTAAAGCAAGCTAACACACACACACACACACACACACACACACACACATTCATGAGGGTGCTGCCTGCTTCTATACTGATGATGATGCCAGATAAATAAAGTGCACTGAATATGAACATGCTCTCTTCAAAGCATGTTTACCACACACATACACACACACACACACACACACACAAACTGAGAGAGAGCAGCATGTTGGCACACTGCATCAAACATTACCAACATCAAAAGCTTGTGCTTTCTGATGAGCCAGTGACATCATCGATGCCTGACTGGTTAATAAGGGGAAATCCAAGCTGAGACAGAACCCATGCATGCTATTCTTGATACTGAATAGTCTGGTCAATTTTTGTAAACATTAACAACTCTCTCTCTCAAAGCTATAATCCAGGGATCTACAGCTCGACTCTGTGATGTTGTCCAGCAACAGTTTTTGCAGCAGCTACTGCAGCAGCAAGCACAGCAATACCAACTCCACCAAAACCAAGAACAACAGAAAAGGAAAGGATGAGAGTAAGAAATTATAATGATGTTTGTACTGTATGTCCCTTCAAAAAGTGCTGTGCTGAAGTATGAAATGCAAACCACTGTAAAAGGCTGCAAATGCCGCTATTGAAGCTTTTTAAAGTAGCTTTTATTTTTCATAACGCTGACATTCTTTCACCGAAGAAGAGGGAAGACCTTGTGCGTATGGTTATGACCTCTATAAGCTCAATTTGATGTTTTGTGTCAAAGCAACACCAAGAGGTATTTACTGACAGATTTAAAGTCTAAGATTTTCACAAGTGCTAAACTTATAAGCCTCACCTCCATCGGTCCACATACAGCCTGATGGATGTGAGGGATGGGAGTCTGCTAGTGAGGTCAGCTCTACTGTATGTCAGAGATCCAACAAGGTGTGTTTCTCTAGCAAATGAGAGTTCACTTCAAACAACACAAATGTGGTTCAAGATCAGCAAGGGTTTATTTATTATTTAATGTTTATCCAACCAGGAAGTGCCACTGACATTTAAAATGACTTTTTCCACAGAGGTGTGGTGGGGAAAGCACTATCATGACATGCATGTTGACAAACAACAACGTATGACCTGCATCACCAGTACTTTAGGCTAATGTGTGATTGGCTCAGACTCAACCCATAAACCTAAAATGAATTTTAGGAAGACCTTGTGGCAAAACTAGATGTCTCTACAACATCATAGGAACTGTATAGAAATATTGGGATAGCCTACTGGAGAATAAAACAGCGTGGCGCGGTCACTATAGACACTATATAGACGAACTATATAAGCCCCTTTATTGTTATTTTCCGCTCAGAGCCTACGTAAGATATTCATAAATTGAAATGACAGCCTCCTGTCCGGTTTAAAGAGGGTGGTTAGTTGTGTTGTCATGGGGAGAAATGCCACCAGCAGTCCAGACTACGGACCACACTATATTTGGCTCAGCGTTAGGCGCCATGTGAACCTTACAGCCATTCAGTTTGTGCGCCGTATCAAGAAGTAGCAAGAGGCTTCATGAAAAACACAACCGCGTGCACACTCGCATACTGTACGGTGCCGTACAGTATCCCCAACATACTAATGCACACGCAAAGCCAGGTTGCAGCCATTACACACACACAAACACACA
>OMKZ01028677.1:5297-26947 GCA_900302535.1 Neoniphon sammara
TTTTTTGTTGCGAGGGAGAGAGGAGTGTTTATCAATGTCTTCCCCCAACCAGTTTTTCCCAGCAGGACCAGAAACCCTCCAGTCACAAGCTCAACCCTCAAACTTGGAGGCTGCTGCATCTCACAACCTTGACAGAAGGGCATGAAGGCTGGCAGACACGATGCTGCCATCCTCTGACAATTTGTATTCAACTGGATCAACATAACACAGAGCTGGAGAGAGAGAGATACAGAGAGAGAGGGAGAGAGGGAGAAATGGACTATTGACGGAGATGACATTACAAAAGCCACAAGGGCTCTCTCTCTCTTTCTGTTCTCTCTCTCTCTGCAGACTTTTCTCTCTTGGTCTCTCTTTCTCTTTTCTTTTCTAGCCTTTTTCCTCCAACTTTCACTCTATTATCCTTTTCTCTCCTCCTTAACTATCTCTCTTTCCCTGTTTCTCTCTCTTTCATCCTTGGAATATGACCGGCTGTCTCTCCTCCATCCCCTGCGATCACATCCCTGTAGAAATATCAAACTGACTGCGCACTGACAGCTGTGTAACTTTCAAAACAGCTGGAGCACAGCTGCAGCAGTGTTGCCTGCTCACCCGGTGGTATACGGGATGTTGATGCCTCCCAGGTTGATGCTCTCGCAGCCCACGATGAAGAGCGTGGAGAAGCAGAGCAGCGAGACTCCACTGCAGATCATGGCCAGCTTGGCCGACTCGCGCGCTCCCAGCTTCAGCTTCTTGATGATGTAGCCGCCCAGAACGATGCCCACACCGGCGCTGGGTACGATGATCACACCTGGAGGGGAGGAGAAGGAGTCATTTAAGCATTTGGAGAAAGTTTTCACTCATATATCATCAGGCACAACAACATAAGCTGCTTGGTGGAGGTTTTCATTTGAAGCACCTTGCATCCAGCTGGAAAGTGATGGGTCTACAAACTGTTCAGTGTGCTTCAATCCAAATGTGCTCAGTGCTGAGTTTTATTGGTTGCCAGATATGTCACCCAAACCAAAGATGACCGCTTCATTTAGTTGCTATGCGCTCAGAATTTCCCTGGATGCTCAACAACATGGCAAATATAACAAGCGATGCCTATGGTTTGGACCAAGCAGTGGACACAGCTGTAAGCCAGCCTATTTCTAAGTCCTGATACCAAAATCCCGGTATAACATGTCAGAAATATAACCAAAATGTCACGATTTTTTCCCATTTTTAAGCCTATATTTCTCAAATGGTGGAAAAAGGATTTTACATAAACTGTTTAGCCCAATGAGCCCAAATTCACACAGGTACTTGGTATCAGTTGGTACTTAAAGTTTCATACTCAGTGTCAGTACAACATTGAAAAGTAGTATCTGTACATCCATAAAACAGTCCCTAAACTCTCTGGGTCAAAGAGTCTGGTTAAGACCAGGTACCCTTACAGTATCATAAGTGTACACATTTTCAGTATGTGGTCCCTGAGGGTTTGGTTAGATCATGTTGTTGTTGTCTTCTACCGTTCTACCGATATCTAGCCACTAAATTTTACTTTAAAAGAAAAGATTTTTTAGAGGTAATGTGATGAGGAAACAAGTGAAATTTGAACCTGAGTTCCTCACATGGACTCAAACTGGCATTTCACTCTGGTCACATAACCACGTAGGTGATTAGGTAACTGTTCTCTGTACAAATCCCCTACTATGACATTTTCAAAACGCCTGATGTTGGATTAGCTTAATGTGCTATGAAGATAAATTCTTAGAAATGGTATGATTATTTATCAACATAAACATCTATAATTGACTGATTATCAATTTATACAACCTGGAAAAAAATACAAAGCTGCCAGTTTTTATTTGAACATAAATTAAGGTTTCGATCAAATAAAAGTTTAAATACAAACAAAGAGAATCACAATAAGACACCAGTCACTTAAATAAGGGATGAGACAGAAGAATGGACAGGACAGACAGAGGCAGCCGTGTAAGGGGGCGACCCCTCTGATACATCACAAAATGGACAGATTTTTGTTTGACCAAGAGATTTTTATCCATTGGTTTGCACTGATACATGCTGGCAGGGCAGAAGAACAGTTTAAGACAACAAACTTTAGATCGCCCCGTTGACTCGGACTGTCTCCACAGATTCATCTGTCCAAGAAAAAGCTGAAACTCAGTTGAACTTTTTCTTAATTATTTTATTCACAGAGGGTTTAGCATAATATGAGAGTATCTAAGGCTGGGTGTTTTGTTAATAGGCTTCATCGCCCACTCCACACCTACAGTACACACAGTTATGCAATTCAATGCTGCTAAATCATATCTGGCACCAAGTGTCTTGGATGGCGGTCCTGAGGACAAGATGTTACTGACTGCTGGACTCTGGTCTGTTTGGGGGTCACTGGGATTAAAAAGTCTTCCAGCAGGTCTGAAACTAGAATAAATGAAAGGTTTCCACAACAGTACGTATCCATTGCAGAAAACAATTGTTGTTCAGTATTAAAAACATTAGGACTATCCTCAGCTATTATGCATGAGAAGGTCTTTTACGATGAGTCATAACTGTAAGAGCAACTAATAACGTGCTGCACTTTCATGCCAGAAATAATTTTTTCAGAGTAGGTGTCAGTTTTGTTTTTTTAATTTATTTATTTATTTATTTTTTGTTCAAATGGTGGGTGTCACATTTTGGACTGAAACTCAATAAGTCTGAATTTATGTATAACCATTATGAGCAGCCAAATAACAAGCAGAGTGAGAGGCACAGATTCAAAGCTGCGTCAGGCACTTGAATTTCCAGGTTGGATAACAAACACTGATTCATATGGTAGATAGATGAAGGCTTAATTTCTAAAATACCTGACATCCATTTTGTTCCGACTGTTCAGTGTTTCAGAGTATCAAGTGTTATCGTGCCAACCAGAACTTTGGGACAAAAAGTACCAGATTGCATTTTGATAGGCCTCACTTTTCTCAAACCGTGGCACATTTTGGAAGCTAACTCTGACATTTGCCAAGGACATTTGGTCTACTAAAAACAGATAACTGGACTATTTCTTGATGATCAAATACTGAGCACGGACCCATCCTACTTCAGCAGTATCAACAAGCCTGTCCAGCAAACCATAAATGAACAAAAGCAAAAGGTTCGGCGTAACTTCCAATTCTGGAAATACCTCCGCTATCAACAGGTAACATAACCCGGTGCGGACAAAAATAACCAGCGTCAGTGAAAAAGGTCATCAGTCTGACAGAGTCCCACACTGCTCCGGGCCTCCGGGCCTGTCAGCTGACAACAGCCAGACGTCTCCGAGTGGCTTTAAGACTCACTGCTGATTAGTGAATGAGGAGTTTGGCTGCAAAATGCTAGACCCCCCCTTTAGGGATGTGTGCACGTACATGAGCGTGCACGTGCATGCATGCCCGTGGGTGCGTGTGTTCGCATGTACTTGCTTATCTATGTCCTTGTGTTCACTTTCTGTGTGTGCATTAATGTGTATGTGAGTTCTGAGTGTGTATACTGTGTGGGTGAATGTATTTGTATGTATTTATATGTGTGTGTGTCCGAGTGCTTGTATCTGAGAGAGTGTGTTTGTGTTTGTATCTGTGTGTGTGTTTGTGTAACACACTCAGCAGTCCAGCCCTAAGTCCCAGGTGCTCCCTTCATTTGAAGACCAGTGTTTTTTTTAGTTTTTTATTATTAATGTGAGTTGGGTTCCAGCTCCATCACTGCTGGGCGGGGAGCCTCTCCCGCTCCACCTTGTTAAAAACCAGCTGAAGTGGCAGGAATAAAAACCCTGACTGCTGTATGAGACCTGGATGCTGTCCGTGCTGCTGTGGTGTCGTTAAAGCAGAGCTCACATAATAGAGATTAATGGCTTGAAACAGCAGAGTCAAACATTATAAAAAAACGAGTCTTTGGGGAAAATTCAACACCTACTCTGGCAAAAATGATCTGAATATGAAAGTAAATCTCTCTGAGATATTAATGCACTTACATTATTAGCAGCATACATTTTAGTGTAATAGTAGTGTTGGCAGGTGGTGTGTTTATGGTATTTGCAGTAGTGGTAGTTATAACAGAAGTTGCAGTGATGCTATTGGCAGTAACACTAGTACTAGCAGCAGTAGCAGTTATGGTAGTAGTAGCAGTCGCAGTGCTAGTAGCAGTGGTAATAGTAGTGGCAGCAGCAGTAGTAGTAGTGGCAACAGTAGTACTACTAGTAGAAGTATGGGTATTAGTAGTTGTAGTAGTAGTAGAAGTATAAGCAGTGTTACTTGAAATAACTGTAGTAATAGTACTAGCAGTAGTAGTAGTCCATAACAGTAGCAGCAGTAGTAACAGTAATAGTAGTACTAGTGATTGTAGAAATACGAAACGCTTCGTCGTGCGTCTCAGCTCACCGGTGTAGATGCTGGCGTTGGAGGCCGGGATGCCGAACTGCGACTCGATGAACTTTGGGATGAAGGTGATGAAGGCGGTGACGATGGCGCTCTCGGCCGTGTAGGACAGACTGACGAACAGGAAGGTCACGTTGCTGAGGATCCTCACCGCTGCTTTGGGCAGGTCTGAGGGGACAGAGGGGAACGCAGGAAGGGAATTTTTTATTATTTTAACCAGGAAAGTCTTTTTTCTTGATAAATGACTAAAAGCATTAATTGATCAGTTTTCTGTTGGCCAACTAATTGTTTAATCCACCAATCGTTTCAGCAGCACTCAGTAGCTCCATCTGTTACCTTTGATGTCCTTGCCGAAGCCCATGGACGAGGTGACCGTCTGGCCCTTGTTGTTGTTGCTCTTCTCCTTGAGGACGTCGTCGTCGCTGGACAGGTCGTCCAGGCTCACCTTTTTCCTCCTCTTCTTCTTCTTGTGTCGGGGCGGCAGCTTCTTGGGGAAGGTGAACATGGGGAAGATGACAAGCAGCATGGCCACGGCGCACAGCAGGAAGCCGCTCCACCTGGACAGATGGTGGTGGTGGGGGGGTTAAACGCACGGCTAAACAGATGCAGTCGTCACGGTGCTGAATTATCCTGTCCTGCTCTCATGTTTACAGAGAGCTACACAGAATCTGCACGTTATCACTTCACTTGTGTCTGATCATTTCACACATAAATAAACTAAAGTCAGGTTTACATTAAATCATACACACATGCAAACTGTATTTCCTTTAGCATCACCTGTAATTCTAAGTAATGCCAGAAACCACAGGCTGTTGATAACTTGGTGACTGCTGATACTCTCATATTTTACATGATTAATGTTGATTAATTGCTGATTAAAGTAGTGATTTTTTTTGTGTTTGATCGATGGATCATTTTGTCTATCAA
Source organism: Neoniphon sammara (assembly GCA_900302535.1). NCBI lineage: Eukaryota > Metazoa > Chordata > Actinopteri > Holocentriformes > Holocentridae > Neoniphon > Neoniphon sammara. Next base: position 10,598 of record OMKZ01028677.1, read on the forward strand.
ATGTCAAAAACAATGATAAATATCCATCAGAAGTCCAAAGTGATGTCTTCAAATTGCTTCCTCAGTCTGAGCAGCAGCCAAAAAAACCCAAAGTATTAATTTTATAATGATATGAACGGAGAAAAGGAAGACAGTCTTCACGTGTGAAACTGTGGCCAGCAAATGTCGGACATTTTTATGTGATAACCAAAACAATTAATCCATGATTAAAATTAAAATTGATTAATTTTCTGTTGATTGACTTACTGACTAATCAGCTTACAGTTTCAGCAGTTACAGACGAACTGCCAAACTTACAAATGGGAATGAGATCTGAACAGAAAAATTTGCAAAAAGGGTGAAAATGCACATACTATGCACTTAAAACACACACACAGTCACACTACACTTCAGCCAGCCAAAAGCAGCCGGGTTGGTCTCACCAGTTGCCGACGAATCGGGGGTCACTCTGGTCGATGTTGACGACTGTTTTGGGATCGACGTAGAAGCCGATGAGGACTCCACCCAGGAGGTAACCAGCCGCCGGGCCCAGAGCTCCCATCACATACATGATGGCTGAGAGGGGAAGACAGGACAGAGGAGATGAGGAAAAAAGAGATGTGAAGAGCAGAAGAGAAGAAAACAGATGAGGACGGGGGGAAGAAAGGACAAGAAAGGAGAGCAGAAGAGAGCTGAAACTTTAATGATCTCCCTGGGAAAGCTGCATCACCGCTGCAACAAAATCCAAGTCAAAAATCAGACATAAATCACAGACGAGGTTATAAAAAGAGACAGTGATACAATAAATCTGGGCAGGTGCAGGGACACAATAAATACATGTCAACGGGATAAGCAGCAACTTTGTCTTGTTACCAGGCATTTTTGACACACATTTTACAGGGATAAGAGATTTATTTTTTTGTGTTTGCAGGATTTTATTATATTTTTAACAGTTAAATTAATGCTGAAGGTAGAAAACTCAAGTCAGTTTCACTGTTTTAGCAGTTTGCTGGATGAGGATAGAGCAGGACTCCAAATGATGGCTGGTTACCTGCCAAAGTGGCTGCTTGAATCACTTTGAGAGCCACTTCAGCAAATATTCACCCAATTTTTCCTGCCTTTTTCCTCAATGATTTGGTCTTTTTGTGTCGCTTGCCTTTTTACCATATAGATTGCAGGGATGCGATCTGGGCAAAATAAAATGATTTAATAACAAGGAACAAGGCAGGAGAAATGCCCAGTAGCCAGCCAGCCAGACAATCTGTAGTCAGTATTTAGCTGGTGTCCTTTCCCACCCTGTTTCTACTCAATAATTTAGCCTTTTGTGCTGCCTGGTCACATCCCTGCACTCTGTGGAGCGTATGCACATGATTTTAGTGACATCTGACTGAGATAAATATAGTTTGTCAAGTTCTACACGTCAAAAAGCCCACCAAAAACTGACAGTCAGGGTAAGTACAAAGCTGGCCTGAGATGTTATTCAGCAAACCGTCCCTAACCATCCAATCATAATGTTAGTATCCTAATTAAATAACATTTACCTAACTCTTTAACTCTTACCTAAAGCTCCGACATCAAACTAATCTAGCATTAACAACGGGGTACAAAAGGCCATAAGTGGGTCATGTGTGCAGATCATATGACCGCACCATTAAGGGGCCACCCTGAGGCTGGGAATAAGATTTCTCCAATTAGAGGGGATTAAGATCTTAAATTCCTTGGCCGCAGTTAAAAGCAAACACAAAAATCCAGTGGCGTGACTTAAAAACTCAAGGCACAGCCAGGCACTGGACCAGAGCTCATGTTATCTAACCGAGGCCTCAGTGCTGTCAGCGCCAACGGCCCTGCAAACACAAGGACCTCAGTTCATGTCGGGCTTGGTTTTAAAGGTACTATACGCAGCAATGGTGTTAAATATCAATGCATTATTTTCCAAATTAATACTGATATCTTGGTGTAGTGACAGTAAACCAGTGGAATCATGGTAGAAACGACTGTCAGCCTCTCTCTCCCAGCAGTGGTATTGTTAGTGCTCATGTTTCTCCACATTAAGACCACATTTCCCATCAGCCCCATCACTTCCTGTCCCCCCTCCCCCTGCTTTACAAGGATCAGCATGTTGGAAGTGATTTTTTCATCGGCCTTTCGCTCCTTCCACCATCTGCCAGAAGCTGCCAGAAACTCCGAAAGCTTTAACTCCGTTTACTCTGGAAGAACAGCGCCTTCTTCCTGTTTTGTGCCGTAAAGCAAACTTCAAAAACCTCAAACTTCAGACCAAACTTGTGACTTGTGTTTCGGCTATTAGACAGCCTCTCTAACCACCATGCCACACCATCACCCAAGGCAATATCCCCAAAAGGAATACATAAACACATGAGAACAAGGCATCAGTTTCCCAAATGCAGGGTTTCCAAAAGACAATATTATCTATGCATTGGCCTGCCATTGTATTTCTTTAATTGATATTACCCAGAAAAAAACATGGTTTATAGAAATTAATACAATTGGATTTATCTGTTTTTGCAAATTAACTCTTCATATGTTTACAAGGGCAAACAAAAACCCAGAGAAAAAGACTATTTGTGCTATTTTTCTAAAAAGGGGAGAACAAGTATAGTTTCCATGACGATTCGTCTTCCTGCAGAGGAAACACGCCTGAAAACCACCAGCTAGGCCAACCCATTTTGTGAAACAAGTTGGAAAATCAATTCTGCTGCATTCCTGCAAAGTGACCCAGTTTGGAAAAATTCCCCAACTTCTCCAGAGAATCTGTCACACTCCCATGACTTTCCCTGTTTGGAATGACGCTCTCAAAACTCCATGATATTCCAAAAATTCAGCAACGAGGGGAACTGATTGATAGAGCAACAATTAACTGCACAGCGTCCTCAAAACAGCACCCCCCAACGCGTGTGACCATCACAGGATTTGCCCTGGACAGCCGGAGCCTTGGACGATAAAGCATAGGGATGGGATTGAGGACTCGGGCTTTCCAAGGGGGCCCAGCGGCATCATGGATAATCCCTTATCTAGCCAGAGGAGAGGAAAACCCTTGGCTGGCAGACTGCCGTGTTACGCAACGCCATGCAGACCAGCAGCAGAGGGATAAAACACAACCAGGCTGCTGGAGAGGCGGGCGTTCGAGCACAGCTGAGAATGGAAGGAAAAGAGAGAGAGAGAGGGGGAACCGGAGAGATGGGGGGAAAGAAATGGAGTGAGAAAAACTGAGAGAGAGATAAGAAAGAGGGAAACAAAGACGGGGTGAGAGACAATGAGAAAGACGGACAGGAAGAGAGAGAATAGAAAAAAAAGAAAGAGAAACCGGTGAAGGAGACAGAAAAGAAACGAGAAATTGATTGACGTGGACAGGGAGAGGGAGACGCTAATGGTGAGGAAGAGAAAGGAAGGAAGAGCGAGATAAAGACAGAGCAAGAGAGAGAGCGAGGATGGAACCAAGCCGGTGTTGAGGCAGCAGTGTTTGTGCTGATGGAGGGAAAACCCTCTTTGATATCGAGGCGCGCTGATTTCCAACCTCATCGTTTCTGTCTGTCACCGCACGGCGACTCAGCTGGTTCGCTAAACACCAGGCTTCCCTTTGATTTCCTCCAATTTTTAATTCAGCAAAAGACCACCAATCGAGACGCTAAACACTGTTTCGGTCAGGTCTTGCTGGGGAACTTGATTGTATCATCTGAATGTGAAGGGACAAAAAACCTTAATCTCTCTTCAGCTCTTATTTTGTTCTTATGACTTCTGTTCAATGTTGTCATTCCATCAAAAATCTAATTTGGTCAAGTTTAATCTGCACTATGATAGATATGAACAAGTTTGTGTGTTTATTGCCTCCACCAGGGTTACATTTTCACCCAAGTCTGCTCAAAAGGATTTGGCCGAAATTTGGTGCACAGTAGCCTTCGGCCCACGGATCTGTTGATTAGATTTTGCTGGTGATCTGGGATTTCCACCATTAAGCTGTTCGCACATGATCAGCGACCAAAATGCTTGAAGCAACATTGAGTCATTCATTTCTTTTTGATATCCCCTCTGGGTTAATGTTAAAAAAAACTTTCAAGGTACTTTCAATAAGATCACAGCTTTGCGTCTTGATAAAGGTAACTCTGCTTCAACCTGATTTCGAACATCTTGCAAGACATGAGACACTTGTCATGCACCATCTGAAACTTGAAACAGTGCAGATGTCTATACTTGTGTGATTTCAAGGATCTTTTTGTCCATTTTTGTTGTTACTGTAGTCATGAATTCTTTTGAAAAGAGGCTGGCAGAGGAGGTTCAGAAATGCCCTGACCTCCATGATTCATGTAGAGCAGATCAAGAACTTCAGACATCCCGAATATTTGGTCTTCCCTTCCATCATAATAAAAGCAGGCTTAAAACATTCTCTTCCTCCTCCATCTATAAATCGGTTTCATTCTCTGGTATCGCCATAAAATAAAATCAACTGACAACTGAGTGTCTGTGGTTGCCATAGAGACTGCAAGACGCTCACCAACACACCCATGTATAAATACCCAGAGCTCTAAGTATCAACCAGATTTAAGCAACCAGCATGGAAGAGAAGCTAACCATCGTGTTTCAGAGTTCTCTGAGCTTTACAACATGACTTCCGAAACTTTGACTTGGACTATGAATGATGAGTGCAATTGCTGACACTTTCTTTTGTTTAAGACTCGGGTTTCTTTGCCATGGCAAGCAATCTGGCTAGCATCAGATGGTGTTTTCAAAAGCCCCCCGCCTTCCTCAAATGTGTATTTCTGTGATGAAGTTTCAACTTCCTGCACACAACCTACCTCATGTTGAATGCACCACCCGATTCTTGTGATGTGAAACAGACGTTAGTTGATTTTTTTAGCAAAACCAAAATTCTAATTCTCGATTCTCGGCCGTCCTCGATTAAACGCGCCATACATGTGTGGTGAACCGCCGATTTCTTTTTTCACCACAGTTCTTCCACAAGAAGCTTTCTGTTTTTGGAGTGCAATTTGAAATTACAGTGCACACACTGGTAATGTAGAACATTCAGCACTGCTTTTGAATAATAATAGCATCAGGTCTAATAATTAGCTTTTCCACAAATTGCAAGCAAAGGCTTTCTGTTTGGGAGTTTTAAGCCCCTCCTTCATAAGGTATGTATAGCAGAGATAAGAGAGGCCTTGAGCGCCTAGTATTCCAAATAAAATTGCAAAATAACCTTCATCCTGGCAAAATAACATGTACAGGGAGGCCATTAGAGAACACACTTGTTTGTTTAAATTGAAAGGACCAAACTGAATTGAGGGTAAGTTCAATTATTTCAAGCCAAACCGTGACAAAAACAAATTGTGGTCTCTAAAACCAACCGTGAACAGGGTGAAACATTATGCCCATTTGGACTGCCAAACACTTGGGACTCCCAGGTGAATCTGCTCATAAGTGTTGCATTAATACGTGTCATTTTGTCAGAAAATCAAACAAAATGGGAGACAAACGATAAACAAATATGGACCGACAGACTGCAGCTTTGCAAGTTGAAGAACTTTTCAGTCCTGGCGGAGGTTCGCCTTCTATCTGGGGAAAACAAAATAAAGTCTTCCCTCCCTGAGGCCACATTTCTGTGACGTTTCTCAACGTCTTTATCACCAGTAGAGATGATTTGCATGTTGGTCTGGTGATTCAAAACAAGGAACAACAGTGTTTTTCAACTGCTGGTTATGAACTTGCAGGATTTGCCAAAGGCGCCTGAATGCCCCACTTGGCATTCGGGCAGGAAAATGGCTAATGAGGGCAAAAGAGCCACCTCTCCAACAGGAATTTAACAGTGAGGCAGAAAGTGAGGGACGTGGCACTTTTCTGTAGCGCCCAAAGCAAAGTGATGGTCTCCCAACAGAAAAGGGAAACCCTGGGGCGTTAAAGTGCTTACTAACTTATTTCATGCATTTTATTCTATTTAAAAAAAGTTATAGCATAGTACACTACATCAAAGGACTGCAGCTGCAACAATACTGCAAAAATACTGTACGTATGCATGCTGGTTAAACGGACATGGCAAATGAGGGGGAGCTGCACCTGAAACCGCATCATCATCACTTCATCATCATAAAGTTCATTCTCAGTAAATCATCATCACTTCATTTGTATTCATTCCAGTCGGATGTTAATGCTCTGCGACAGTCTACATGTTTCAGCTGCTTTTCCACCCCAACAAGAAAAAAATCTTGTTTGTCTCGAAACAAGGTAAAACAAATCCTCCAGTGGGATGAGATAATCCCACTTGTTTCCAATGCTGATCAACTTGTTTCCAGAATTTTCTTGAATCAAGTGTCATTTTCTTGATCCTGGTGGGCTGATCTGCCTTATTCTGCCTTGTTTCAACATATTTATCCTTGTTCCCAGAAAGATTCCTCAAACAAGTGAAACTGCATTGGAAACAAGTGGGATTATCTCATCCCACCTTGTTTGAAGAAAAACAAGATTTGAACACTGAAGATGAGACTGAATGACTTGTTGAGATGGAGATTTTTGCCGTGTAAACAAATGAAGTGGTTCTACCTCTGCTTGCTGCTGATCAGTTCACTAATCATCATGCAGTTTGTTAGAGTTACACGCTGGGCCTTAATATGCTGCCTGTTATACAACAGGTAAATTCAGCCAAGCAGTCTGATCTGGTCAGATCTGGTTTAAGCCAAATTCTGAAATGTGCTTATTAGTTGCAATGCCAACTCTTACGGTAACCAGAGAGCTAATCAGTAATATTTCTTGTTGTTTGTTTTTATTTTTAATTCTTATCCATGCACACAAGTTTAAACATGACTTTTCGGACAGTCCTCACGTGTTTAACTGCTGTATGAAAGACATAAGTCCCTGAAGGATGTTCTTTACTGTGATTATGGGTATTTTTCTGCTGCCAGCATATTGCATCACCATCATGCATATAATCACAGCAAAAAAACATCCTCTCTGGTAATACTGCTGCACTAACAAATGTTGTGACTGCAGCCTGGGTCTCTACAACCCTGATTACATGAGTGTGGAGCAGGCAGGCCAGCGACGTGCGCGGTCGTAAAAAAGATCGATGGTAGCTGTACGTTAGAGAGAGAGAAGGCTGCGAGGAGAAGCGCTGCCAGAGAATAAAGTGTGCATTAATGGAAGGAAGAAATAAGACTGCTTGCTGTCTCACGGATGGCCATGTAATTGTGAATTTACACAGTGGGGTTTTTAAAAACGGGTTTTCAAGAGCCTCCGAGGAGCATGAAACTCGCTCGACGCACAAAAGGCCAAACAAAACTACACTTTTATTTGAGGTTTCACAAACATCTTTGACATTTGGCGTGCAGCTTTTAAAGAACATGAGACTGTGGTTGCATGTTTTTTTTTTCCTCTCCATAACAGCAGCAGGGTGACGAGCCATGCGACCTTGTGGTAGGAGAGACAGACAGAAAGAGATAGAGAAACAGACAGAGACAGAGAGGCAGCCGTGGCCAGGCCGGGCCGAGATGGTGGTGGTGGTGGTGGTGGGGATGGACAATGAAACGTTACGGGATGACGGCGTTGTCATGGCAACCTGCTGACACAGCACTGCCTCACTACAACTTCCCAACAAGCTGCCAGCACTGACGTTAGATTTCCTGCCTCCATGTTATCCCTGGACAGAGCTCCCACTGCTTTTCCACCTCTAAATGTGCTCCGGAAACTCAATTTGGTGAAGGTTATGTGAAGATTTTGGTCGGGGCTCAGTGTAATATAAACAGCTGCAGACAGTGGCGGTCAAACAGGCCATATCACTCTGGAAGATTGTTTTATACTACCAACTAATACCACAGTACCTATGATGACTGTGGTCACAACTACATCAAAATGTGTCAAATTAATCATAAGTGGTGTCTGAAAAACAGCTTTTTGCCCATATGTTTAAACCTGGAAAGTCTAACATTTTATTTTCTAGACTTGCAAAGGAAAAACTAAAATCTGAAACCAAAACAGAGAGTGAAAACCGAGTGTTAATTTCCACACCCATGTCTGAACTGTCTCAGAGCTAAAAAATCCTTCTTTAGTCCATCTCCTCCCTGAGATCCTCACCTCTCCTTCATTATGAAGTGGATTTAAAAATTAATGAGGGGTCTGAGATTTCACCTGGATTCACCTGCTCACGGACAGAGCAGGTTACCTGGTTATCGGACGTTTTTGTTTTTCAGGATTGTAGGTGAAAAGATGCCTCTGAAAAACAAATTATGAACAAAATATAGCAACTGTTCAATAGAGCATCTCATTTCTGTCCCAACATATTCAAGCAGTGAGAGCGTCGTCATGGATACAGATGGTTTACAGGCCAAGGGCTTAATGAAACTGCCTTGATGATGCTGAAAAATGTCCCCAATAACTCGTCCGCACTGGCAAATAAAAACCCCGAAAAAGTTCATTTCCAGCAACAAACTTGGCTGAAAAGGCGAGACGGCGAGAGGCCAGACAGACACAAAGAGCACCGCGTCTGTTTCAGCCTGCCGGCGGGTTTTTCTGCGTGTCTCTGTCTGTGTGTGTGGTTTCGGCTTGCCTGTCAGTCTGTGATTATCTCGGTGAAAAATATCCTCAAATGAACAAACAGCAGGCGTAATGACAGTGCAAGCCGCTGGTGTGAATTCTTAATTCGTTCAACCAAACAAAAACAGGAAACCAGACACGACCCCGACCTATTAAAACTCCACTGTACGCCACAGCCTCAGATACCGACTCAGCTGCAAGGTTAAATAAGTAAAACCATCGTGAACCATATAATTCCCATTTACTGGCTTGTCCATTTACAGATTTAGAGCTTCAGATCCAAAGGGAATACACAAAAGAGCAGATTCAGATGTAAACAGAACAGGAAATTGTTTTTTTTTAACTGACCAACTTGTTTCTTTACTTGTCAAAGAAAGAGGTGCACTTAAAAAAAACTCAACCTATAACTGGACAACCATCAAGGTGTGAAAAAGGCAGCACTCCAAAAAACATACTTCAATTCATTGCTTGTAAGGTTCGACTAAAATGGCTTCTTTAAGAAGGATATTGTTTTCTTTTATTGTTGTTGTTGTTTTTTAACTCAACCGATATTTTGTGCCACTATTCATTGTATTTAAATATGTAAATTACTATGCAAAAACAAACAAGAAAATGATTACTTAGGTAAATCTGTTTTTAATGATGTTTGAATAAACAAAGATAATATTGCAAATGCAAAATAAAAAGATACTGAGAGAGAGAGATACTGACAAACAATATTAAAAAATAATTTAAAGGAGCTATAGATAAACCTCTTTCATATTGGACAGGGAAAACATGGACATAGCAATATCCGATGTTAAAAAAAAAGCAGATATTAGCTTGATATAAACAGGTAATTCAGCAAAACCCCAACTGCTCTTGGCTGAATTTTCTTCTTTGAATATGGTATAAATCTAAACAATTAAGAAATGGGGTATGGTTTTTGTAGTGATTTTTTTTTTCTTTTACTGTTTTTGTTTTTTTACAATTTTTAGAACAGAATATAACCTCCAAATAAATGGCTGTGACCTAGAAAAGCCAAACCTGACCATCAATTGCCTGGTGACTGGTGTTTTCAAAAATGGTCAAGTGCATCTGCAGGCTTCAAACGCCCATCTGGAGCTGCATGTGTACCAAACAACACACATCAAACCTATCAGGAGAGGACGAGGAGCCCACATACTGCTGAAAAAGAGGACGCTGCCCACAGAGGTATATAATGAAACCATTTCCTGTGAAAAATAGAGATTTTTTTTATTTGATTCCACAATGCCAATCTCCCACCCGCAAACCGGCTTTTAGCCACACAGCGGAAACTCGTCCTATATCGGAGGCTTCGCTCTCTCATTTCTTGCTTTAGAGGGGAGCGCTTTGTCCTCACAAATATCCAAACTGTGGTATGAAGAGAGCGTACATGTTTTCCAGCTGAGTGGTATTCTCTTTTAACGCTAATTTGTTCAATTTTGATGCCTTTTATCGGCTTGTGTGAGCTGGTGATGATGTGAAAAATGTCCCATGAAGCTCAATGGGTGGAACAAGGCACTTAACACCGCCAGGGTGATGGGTTCAATGCCTGCAGGGGTCACTAATAGGAAAATATTTGCACTCATGGTGCCATCAGGTGCTTTGGATAAAAGCATCTACCAAATGGCGGATTTTATGGTGAGACAAAACCCCACCAGGCTCCGTTCACACGGCAGCTAAAAGTTTCTCATTTCTGATTTTTTCCCCCATATGTGGCACAGATCTGATGTTTTCTGATCATTGAACAGTAAAAACCTGCTGAAAATCACTTTTTTCCCCATTCTGATCTGGACTGGATGGAAATGTGCTACAAAATAAGATCCGGAGGAATGCGGTCTGCATGCCTCCTTGTATCTGAACCGTCAAATCAGGCCAAATATGGACTCAATTTTATGTTAAATGTTAACAAATGTATTATATTAGTCAATGTCAGTTATCTTAATATATATCAAATAATTATAATGTCACTTTTAAAGACTATTTTTTGCTTTGAAGAGAAATTTGTGTCTCCTTGCTCATAACTGGATGTGCAACTGGCCTAGCCATACCACCACGACAACAAGCTAATTTTATTCACCATAATGGAAAAATACTCTACTAAAAGTAAAAATCCGTCCAGTCTAAGTGTGTCAGTGTTGTCAGTGAAATGTAGCTGAGTGTGAAAAGTCAAAGTAGTCATAGTGAAGAATGGTTCCTTTCAGAGTGTTAAATTATTGATGCATTAACCTGTAAGAAGTATTTGAATGTTGTAGCTCTAACTGCTCCATATACTGTTGGCTAGTTTACACTCTAACAATGCATCACATTTGATGTTTTGCATGGAAAAGCTTCTTCTGCAAAGGAACTCAAGCCGTCAGATAAATGTAGTGCAGGAAAAAGTACAAGATTTCTCTTTGAAATGCAGAGCAGGAAAAGGAGAAAGGCTCACTGGATGGAAACACTCAATTTAAAAGTAACCGAACCTCAAAACTGGACTGAAGGACAGGACTGCAGGAATCCATGCTAACTAGAAAACACCTAGAGAGCAGAAGTATGGGTAGAAAAATATACTGGCATCTTCTGTCATTGGTACACTGCTCATGCCTTTTCAAAAACTCCATCAGTTCATATCACTATTGAATTTATGTGCAGTATCATCAAATAGATATGAACTGCCTTCCAGGAAAGCATATGAACGGAGCCTGAAGCCCTGCGGAGTGAACGCAGCCTCGGAGAACCAGTGTTGCTTCGGTCACATGCAAAGAGCTGTGAAACGCTGAGGCACGCCAAGCACAACAACCCAGGGCTGTTAAAGCCACTAACACCATATACGCGTGTCTAAGCTGCCACATTAACATTTCGAGTGGCTGCAGCGTGGCCCTCTGCCTCGCATGGGGACTAAACAGAGCATCTCTTATTGGGGTTACAAAGCAATATTGTGCTGAATTATTCTAATGGATGTCTGTTACGCCTGCAGGCATGATCTCCTATTTAGGCTAAGACAAACCAGAGCCTGCACAGACTGGAATGCACACTCCATAGCATTAAGCGCGGCCGTGCTGCCGCCTTACTGGGGCAGAACAATGCGGTTTTCCATCGCGTTTTGTGCACCGTGCAGTTTGGCTTAGGGTCGCTGCAGGCATCCTGGTAAAGCACCCAAACATACTTGGTGTTGACCCACTTTGAGGATGTCTTCATCTGGCAAACACCCTCTGTATTCCAGTGGAAAACTCAAGGGCAGTTTGGGTAATGAAAAACCCTGACAAGAGCCTTCACCGCCCTTGTCTCATGTGAACTTGGGCTCGCCGTCAACTGGATCCTCTTTAAATAACAAATTGCAGGGGGAATAAAGCGCGTCTTTGTCCCGCTGTAACGGCGACCCCTTGTTATTATTATCCAAGGCGAGGCAGAGCCCACACAGAATACGCAGCATTGTGCGCTCCCGGGCCGGCTGCGTCCCCGCTTCGCACGGCGACCTGACTTAAGGTTCGCTGGAGTTTAAAAGGGCCTTAAAGCACCTCGGCCGGTCTTTTATCTCCCATCAGCAGCTGCAGAGGGAGACCGCGAGACGCCTTTGATCTGGCGAAGGATTACGAGACAAATGGTACTGATTGATTTCGGTTCGTGTCTTATGTAGGTCCGTGCCAGGAAATCCCCCCTGCTTTGTACAAACTTGATCAATCTACGTTTTAAAACCTAAGTGACTGGAAGATAACAGAGTAGGGGAACTGATTACAGTGATGACATTCCTGTTTGTTGAATCTACAGTCGGGCAGCAGATTTACTGAATACAATCTCTGTCTTTCCTTTAAATACACAGGATTCTCACTATGTCAAATGTAAAATTCCCAGACTTCTCCATGACGTATATAAACATGAGAAACCTTTTTTTTCCTTGATCACATAGAGCAGTCTTTTAAAGTTTATTATTCTGTTTTATTCTATAGGAGAAATGAACATAACATGAACACAACAGAAAAAACATTAAATTTGGTGTAGCTAGTTACTGTTTTTGAAATTGAGGCTGATAAAATTCCATGATATTCCATGACTTGAATTTTTTCAATTCCCTGACTCTCCCTGTCTGAAACAGACTTTTCAAACTTACATGAATGAGCAGGCCAATCTGTGTACAGTCAGCGCTGTCTGGCAAGGCCGAACCAAGAACAATGACAGCCATACACACACACACACACATACATACATACAGAAAACTGTGTCAAACCTGCAAATGCATGGACCAAAACCCCTTTTAACCCCTTTGACTAAGTAGCCTTAAAGTGCTTAAAAGCATCAGTTTGGGACAGTGTCCACCCATATTGTGTATCTGCTGGTTGCAGCTTCATTGAAGCTCCATCACACTTATATTGAGTGAAATATTCAAAGCCAAGATGCCATTGTTTTATGGCTGCAGCATTACATCAAATAGAAAATATCTACATGTCTTGTGCATCATTTTATACACATTTCCCTGGAATTCAGCAGGACAGATTTGGATCTTTGGAAACCTTGGGATCTCCACTACAGTTTACAATAAAGTTCTGTGGCTTTGAACGAAGCTTGGCCGCACAGCAATAATGAACCCACCCGATGGGACTGTGTCTGAGTTGAAGTGGTTAAAGCACTGGAACATGCTTGAGGCCTTTTAAACAAATAAAATAGTCTAAAAAGGGGTTTCAAAGCATAACAATACTGTTTCCATGCTTCCTTTTGCACAGACTACTCCACAGCCAAAATGCTGATACAAAATCCTGTACAGTGTTTGCAGCAGTGGCACACGAAGGCAATATTGATTGTGGTTTCACATTCGTCAATATTTTGACACCACTTTTGGTTATAGTGACAGCTGCGGTGCTAAAAAGTGTCCCTTTATGGATATCCATCATGGAAATGGCCTTAACAGAGATTTATCAGGATAGGAAACTTTTTTTTTGTCTACTGGACCGAGCAGATAATCCTGAAATCCACCAGCCACTTTTATTATTTTACAAACCATTTCTTCACAATGAACAGGGTCTTCAGATGATGACTGGCTGCTAGAGACGAATCAGAGAAGCTGAATAGTCAACTAATCAGTTTTGTTCCACTGGAATTCATATAATATGCTATAGTTTATGTATCTTATGTTTGCGATGATGCCCCAGTGACCCTACTAATTTTTCATCATTCATCTAAGATATGTTAAAACACAGAAACCGTGAAGTAGACAGAGGCTGCAGATTTGTTTAACAAAAGGACAGAGGCAGAAACCCACCAGAAAGATCATTTTCATTTCTCTTTGCTTTTTCTCAAAGAAAAGCACGTAACCTCTGCATCTGAATAAACGTTTGTTACATTCAATCTAATGCCATGAGCTCACACAGCAATGATAAAGCCTATCATTCATCGATAAAACCTTTGCATTTTGCATCACTGCCTACACTGCAAAGCTGGTGCCAAGGACAAAAACATGCCCCGAAAGTTGTGCTTCCTACCCGTAATCTTAACCATAATCATTAAACTAACTCTATTCCTAATCCTAATCCTGGCCTGGGATGCAGCGCTGTCTTGCAGACAAGAAAAAGAATAAAAAATACCTTAGCCAAGGCTACTGTTTGTGGCAAAATTCTTGTGCTGGTGCATAAGTTGACCTTTAGTGACCCATTTCCTCTAAACACTTCACAATTTTAAAGGCACTGTATAACTGAAATTATAGCATTGCTATTTACCTCGTGTCATGATTCCATGACTCTCTTAAAATATATATATATATTTTTTTTTTTTTTTTTGCCCTTGAAGACTGAAACGCATTCCTCTGAGTGACCTTGAAGTGTTTTTTTAAAGCAGCATTTCATTTACTGCCACAAGAGGGAGACCAATCATACAGAACTGGAACGTTACACACTGCAGGTTTAAGAGGAAATTGATCAGACATTCATCATTAAGATGCGAAGAAAATTCTTCATTCTTAAGCCCGTCCACAGTCCAGTTTATTTTAAATATAAGCCTTCCATGAAATCAATTACTGGACTAATCGTTCAGACAGGCCATTTACAAAAAAACTGCACATTTCTACTGGCTGCATGGCAAAAAGCTAGGGGACACAAACATACCAACGAGATAAACACAAACTCTGGCAGTATTTGGCTGATGGGCGTTCCCTGGTTTGTGTTTTGGAACAAACTGGGCAGAATTCTCTTTTTTTTCTGCTTTTTCTTGATAAGCTGTGTTCATTTCCTAGCTGTGTTGTGACTGGGAAACCCTGCAGTCTCTCCACAGGCCGAGTCCTGGGCGTCAACTGACTGTGTCCCCATTACAGTGACTGGAGAAGCTGTCAGCTGCCATTAAGCCAGCCGTCCAATTTTAATGTGTTTCTCCAGCCAAATATTACCCACTCCCGCTGACTGCTCCGCTCTGCGCCGTCGTCCCGCTGCTGACCGTAAACTGTCAGGCCGGGAAACAAACATTTTCATTCACCAGTTACACTGGCAGCTGGCCACCAAAGTTGGTAAGTGGGTGCTTACCAGGCAAAGTTGTTAAATTTTTTTTTTTTTTTCCAAAAGATGATGCGACTGCCAAACACTGGCTGGTTCCCTGCCAAAGTGGCTGGAAGAGAAGATAAATTTACCAGCAACAGACAAAGATTCAACAGAATTTTGCAGTTGGCTGGAAGGTAAATTCCTATTCTGCTTCTTAGACATGTCCAACAGAAATTCCCACACTGTTCCAGACCTTATTGAAATTTAAAGGTGCAATAAGCAAAATTTCTGAGTGTTGTTTCAAGTGAGAACATTTAGACTCAACTGACAAAAAACAGTGAATAAGCACGTCATCTACCAGTGATTGGAGCAGGTAATGAGGACTGTGTAGACTCAACCATCAAATCACTCCAAAGGGTCCTTGCGTAAATGGAAATTTTGCACAACGCACCTTTACTGGTTTTTATTTTACTCTCTGGTCTTAAAACTCATCATGTGACAAGTAGTTAATTTCTAGACTTTATTATGAGCATTTTTTTCCCCCATACTGTTCATGTTGAGGAAGTTGCTAAAATAAATCTTCACACTTGTCCATCCTCTCCACACTCCTGCAGGTAACTTCATACCACCAACTGACTGCTCCACTGATCCAAAGCCAAAAATTCAACAGCAGTTGCTTAGTGCCTCAAGGAATTTTCCCATTTTGGTTCCAACACTTCTGCATCCTCAACTCCCACACTTTTCCAGACTTCTTTTTTTTCCAGGCAATGTAAATTTATCACCTATTTTTTAAGCCTTGGTCATTAGGTAAAAAATCAGGTAAAAATATCTTAACATAATATTCTTTCTGAAGCAAGCAAGCTGCAGCCAAACAGTGAATTTCCAGGGTTTTTGCAAAACTCCCTCAGGATATTTTTTTAAATTTCCCTGACTTATAAAACCTGGCAGTTGTGAAAATCATTTTTCACACCTCCATTTTTTCTGGACCCCTGCAGGTAACCCTGTGCTCCCGACTCACTGCTCCGCTGATCCACAGCCAAAGATTCAGCAGCATTTGGCAACAGGCTGGGAGTAATTTCTCCATTCACTTTGCCACATTTTCCCACTTCTCATTTGTTGAAATATTGTAAATTTATCACTCATTTCTTTTACACCTTGGAGTTAAGACTTTAAAGCTTGAACGCCTCATTTCATTTGGTGATTTTAAACTCTTAAACTCTAAATCCTGAATCTATTCAATGACGCATACGATTGTTTTTCATGTTGATTTTAACGCATGACTGATTTATATTTGTCTTTCTTGAAATTACTTGACTAAAACGATCATTCATATCATATCATATAAACCCTATCAGAGAAAGCAAATTGGTTCATTTCTAGACTTTTTACACATGAT
>OMKZ01028680.1:4835-16239 GCA_900302535.1 Neoniphon sammara
TGTGTGTGTGTGTGTGTGTGTACAGCAACCACCATAACAGTGATAGAAGGTATGAAAGAATCTTCGAAATAACGTTATATAAAATGCAGATTTCTCCCTATAATTTTTATCATAAGCATTTTAATGCCGAAAGTATCATAAAACATTACATTTTCAACTGAGAACACAAATTATTAGGACAATGAAGACATTTCAATTATTTTTAAAACAGGATTAAATTTAAAATAATTATTTTTAAGTTACATAAAAGTGAAATCCTCTTTTGTAATCCATAATTTTTATATTCCATGGTCGATGCGGTCTTGTTCCTATGCGCATGCGTTACCTTCACAGTTTATACCTACTGTACAGCCCTCGATGGTCAAAACTGACAGGAGTACCTAGAGTGTCATAGCTTGAAGTCTAGGGCCACTGATCAAGCTGCCGTTTTTGACAAGGGAGTGAGAACCTGTTGCGCCAACATCAGTGTTCTCCAAGTGTTATTGTATTTTCTCAAAATTAGGCACACAGCATTTCTAGAGGGAACTGCATGAAAATACTTTTTCAGATTTTTGACAGTTGAAAAAAAAATTGCCATAAATGAACACACAATTCTATCTTAGCCAAATTTAACTCACAAATTCATATGTACTCTGAGGCACCATGCCAAATTTTGTGGTATTTTGGGTGACGTGGTGGCGTGATAACTTCAAACAAAAATTGAAAACCATTGTATTTCTAGTTCAGTCATTCTGCACAGTACAAGCACGATTCTAATTTCAAAATGTTCAGTATGGCACACTGATAAAGCACATGCAAGTTCATACCGATGACATGTATAGTTTATTATAACTTACATTACCGCATAACTGCAACATAACCGCTTGAACAGACTATTATTGTACACTGAGCTCTGTCCTTGTAACTCTTCTCGTTCATCCTCTTCCACTCCTTCTCAAATTCATATGTGGCAATTCATCCAAGTGTCTGGGCCCCATCCATTGCTGCTTGCGGCTATTTTTATCATAATATTTTGTCGCTAATCATCATATGGGACCTCTGATGACAGGTCCCGTACTCCCATGATCCCTCTTTCCTCGCACCCATATAAAAGCAAGTCATTGTTGTAGTAGGTGGTCAAGGACTGTGAAGTGTAACATTAAAGCATGAATACTGCAAAGACTTATGCTGTGATAACATGGTTACTGTTGTTGTGCAGATGGAGCTGGGACCGGGAAGCTGTGGGTGCCTGATGGCACTGCCCCTGGACCTTGGGAATTGTGAGATCTTGTGAGACCACTGTCCCGCTGGAGATGCCTCAGTGAATAAACCATCATCTTCATGGACCTGGAGGGCACAGGCTAGAGGGCCACTAGGGGTCTGTGGGAGAGACCACTGCTTCACAACTGTATTGTAACTAAACTAAAGCTGATGGTAAGTTGATTTTATTATGCCAACTAATTAATCACAGAACTCATCTCTATTTATTGTGCCTTCAGCAAGCACTGTCACTTTCATATGGGGTCAATGAAGTCTCAATAATCACAAATAAAAAAAAACAACTCACAAATGTATGTCATGATTTATAAACACAGAAGTGTGATAAATATTTTTCTTATGCACACACAAATAAACAAAAAATATTCACTTTATAAACAAATGTATATTTTTTATGCCCAAAAAAATCCAAAAATATGTCATTTTAAAAGAGTTGCATTGTATTAGTGATTCATGTTAATATTATACATCTTAAACATATGTGAGAACAACATTTATTTACAGATTCATTTGGATTCATTGCATTTGCGCATGGATTTTTGAGACTTCTCTGACAGCTCAAAGTTTCACAAATGCGTTCAGCCAATCAGATGGGTTTTCGCAGTTCAGCCAATCACAGTGCAGCTCCGTTTAACCCTATTGTCACCAGCACCATTTTTCTGCAGCCAGCCAAAACTAAGCTAAGCTAAGTGCTGTGGTGCTAACCGGCAATGGAGGAACACAGCCACAGACAAGACAAATGCATCAGCGGCCGCCACAGCTCACTGTGGGCTGGCTCAAGCGTCAACCTCCGAAGCTGAAAAATGAAGCCAACGCTGCTGGCTGCTAGCCGTGACACTTCGGCTAATCCAAGCTATAGACTTGACCTCTGCATGAGCTTGTCTTCCTGGTACTTTTGGTGACTTTTTATGCCAGTATTGGACTGTAAATAATATGGCTTGATGTGTGTTAGACTGTGGACCACCTGAGAAGTCAGAGCTACATTTTCTTTCGGTAAGTACAGTTCTAGTATTATGCAATATTAACTTTCTTGTTACAAACAAACAGTACAAACAGATAACACACCTGGCTTCTTAAGCTCTTAGCTAGCCAATTATCGACCAGGTAGTAGGGCTGGGCGATATGGCCCAAAAATCATATCTCGATATTTTTTGGCCGAATGGTGATACACGATATATATCTCGATATTTTCTGTCAAGTGGGAAATTTCAGTTTTAAGTGAAAACCGCTTGTGAGATGTCACAAACACTTGCCTCAGACAGCGGTTCCCAGATTTCTAAACTGCCATGTAAATGGGAACGCCAATTTCGGAAAAAAGTTTAAGGGATTAAGAGGAATCGGTGTATGCTTGCTGGATTTCTCCTGGAGTAACCCGATTTCTCGGCCATGTAAACCTGTTCCCTCATTTCCAACCATCTTTTTACAAGTGCGCATGTCCAACAGTACAGAGCAGATAAGGAAACTGCCCTGTAAATACAATAAATACACACTGTAAAACGCACAAGAGAGTAAAAACTTTCTGTTCTACATGCTCATTGAAGAATGCTGAACAATTTAATGTCAACGTTATCTACGATGAAAACAGGGTTTTCCCCAAGTTTAGCGAAGCTCCGGGAAACCCCTGTTTGCATCGGGGCTAACGCTGACTGACTTGTATCCTCTGCCCGGTCACGAGTGCTCAACGTCCGGCTGCCAGTAGCTGCTGCCGCCCGGTAAACTGCAGTGACAGGCTGCAGTGACAGGCTGGAGGTCATGCATGTAAACGGGATTTTCAGTAATCGGCGTATGGTAGCATAACCTGGTTTCTCTCAGTAATCGGGTTACTTGTAAACGTACTCCTTTTCTCAAAACTTGTGAGCTAGTGGGGCCGCGGTTGCACGCAGACGCAGAGGGAAGGTGGGGGCAGGATGCACAGCAAGTGTGAAAGAGGAGCAAGAGGAGAGTGGCAAACACTTGCACTGTCGCACAGCCTTCTGGGAGAAGCGGATTATGCATTTTAATGCATTTAAATCATATCGATATAAATGGTATTGTCTCATCCTGTATCTCCTTTGAAAATATATCGATATACCTTAAAAAGTCGATATACCGCCCAGCCCTACTAGGTAGCCGGCAAACTCTGCTGTACTAACAAAGCTACTAGCTGCAGTGTCACAGTTCTGTTCCGGCACCAAACACAAAATGTAACAGATAAGTCTGACAGGGCACTCAGCAGAAAACACACGTTTATAGAAAAAGACATTTTAGCTCATTAGATTTTGGTGACTGGCTGCTCGTAATCTGTTGTGGGATAAAGCAGAGACAGACGCCTGAATTTTATGTGCAAATTGGCCTATTTACTGCCACAGACTATAGTGGGAATTTTTGTTATTACACATGTCATTTTGTGTGAATTCTGTGAAAATGTAGCTTGAACATCAAATTCAGTCTTCCAGTGAGGTTGCCAATAGAGTTTGTACCACTGACCTATAATTCTTTCTATTATAGATCAATGGTAATTTACAAACTTTACTCTTACTGGGGTTGATAGGATGTTAAATGGAAGCATTTGGCTATTAGGCTACATGAAATATGTAAAAAGCTAAATAATTGTAGTTAACAAATATAACAAATAAGAAAGATAAGGATGACAGTAATGTCCACATGATTTTCCACCCACAGAAATATCTTGACAATCACCTGTTTTCTTGTCTGCATGTAAATAAGTATGTAAAGTAGTAGGTAACCTAACATTTATATTTATTTATTGATTTGTCTGTTTACAGCTTTCCTCCAGGTGATCCAGACAGGCTGGGCTAGTGGGTGTACATAAGTTTGAAGGTATCGCTTGATGTTTGACCACAAGGTTTAGAAAGTGTGATGAATGATGACAATAGGTAGATAAAAATGTGACACTTCTTGTATATTTCAAGCGTATATTGTTGAAGTCCTGTAGTGGAGATGTTGTTGTAGTTATATTCAACAAAGTTAAATCATAACTCTGAACCACTTGTACCACAGGTGTACAAGCTTTATAATTGGCCATGGCCTTGATGAAGACATGTTACTGAAAAATATGTTAACACCTCTCTATAACAAATATTCTTATTAACATGCAGAAATAACATCTGTAAATGTGATTAAGCACAGCAACAGTAAGAACAGTGTCACCAGAGCAACTAACGTGTCTTGTGAGTAACTTTAAAAGCAGCTGACAGCCGAACAAACTACGGCTCTGAAGGTCTGGGTAAAAATATGGAAATGTTATGAAATACGTGTTGATTTCCAGCAGTAGGTAGCGATAAGCACAAAAGTAATGTTACCTCAACATCTAAGTTAAAATGCTGGTAAATTAGACAAAGTTACAAGTCTGGACAGACATTAACACGGTACTTTAACGTCAACAGCTGGTAAAACTTGATTGTATGAAACTTGTGCATTTCAGCATTTACAACTTACTTTAAGTAGCTGGAACAACCAGGAACAACACTGTAGACAGCTGCTGATGGATTCGTCTTGTCTGCAGCTCTGTTTGTTAGCACCACAGCACGTAGCTTAGCTTAGCTTAGGCTGGCTGCAGAAAAATGGTGCTGGTGCTGATAGGGTTAAACAGAGCTGCACTGTGATTGGCTGAACTGCGAAAATGCATCTGATTGGCTGAACGCATTTGTGAATCTTTGAGCCATCAGAGAAGTCTCAAAAATCAACACAGAATTACAATGGAGTGCACACGAATCCAAATTAATCTGTAAATAAATGTCGTTATCACATATGTTTCAGATGCATAAAATTAACATTAATCACTAATAAAATGCAAGTGTCTTTTAAAATGACACATTTTTGGATTTTTTTGTGCCTTTGTCTCATGGAAAATATTTGTGTGCATAAGAAAAATATTTGTGTACATAAAAATATATTTGTGAGTGCATATCTGTGTTTATAAATCATGACATACATTTGTGAATATTTTTTATTTGTGTGTGCATAAGAAAAATATTTGTGATCACATTTCTGTTTATAAATTATGACATACATTTGTAAGTTGTTTTTGTTTATTTGTGATCATTGAGACTTCACTGACCCCATACTTTCATTGCTATAGCCCTTGCACAGATGGTCTGTGAGTGCCAGATTTTTTTAAACACACATAAAATAAAATATACCATGCATGATCCTATCTTTAAAATGAGAGAGGCTGGAAGTCCACTGACAGACAGGACTTCAGGTCTGACAGTGGCATGTGATGTGATGTTCACAATTGAACCAGCAGGATTATTATTATATATTATTATTATTATTATTATTATTATTAACAGTACTAGTAGTAATAGTAGTAATAGAGTATTTCTTTTGTATCAGCTAGTTGTTGCCAACATAAGTTTAGATTTGGCGGAGTTGTGGGAAGACAGGGCTATGTACCCTCTCAGTATTGGGAGCAGGATAAAACACATATTTCATATGTGGGGTACAGTAGGGGTACAGTTGAGTTTTACTTCAGTACAGTATGTTGTTGCCTTTGGTCACAAGAGCAAATAGTCCTGCCTTTTAAAATATCAGTTCCTACGTGATTTCTTGAAGGGTCGCGCATTAAACTTGGGGAGCTGCATATGCGCTTACCAGGTGAGCCACTGTGTCACAGAATTTTTAGAACCATTACATTTATCCATGCTGCCTCTGGAGGTTATTAGTTCACTGGAGGCGCTAAGAGCTAAGAGAATTCATACATCTCTTTTTTGGCCCCAACTTGGCCCCCTGCTGTTTGATATGCTTAAGTTCCTTATCAAAAGAGATTCTTTCTCTACTAGCACAAATATTGCTAATATTTTTCTTTTGCTAAAGAACAATAAGCCCTCAGCTGACTGCTCGTTACATGCCTTTAAAGGCGCACTCCTCGATTTTTGTTCAGTGTTTTGTTTGAGGCAATCAGTGCAAAAACCTTGTTCTGGTTTTGAACTTGAGAATGAGCACCCCTCTCCCACCTCAATATGCATGCACCAGATTGTATGCCCTCACACGCAGCACGTACACTTGGCTAGCTGACCACTGGCTTTCAAAATTCACACTAGCCTGGTTAAGAATGATATATACGGTAGTGGTTTAAAGTAACAAAGTAGAAATACTTTGTCTACTTAAGCTAGCTCTAGTGAGGGGAGAATTACCTCCCTACTACAGCGCCTCTTGGTAGCCTTCAGCACAGTCCAACAGTCCATTATAAAAGTCCTTTTTGAAAACAGAAAACTCACAACACAGTCAAATATGTCTTGAGATTGTCCATCTAAAATGGTTGCAAATTTTGCTTTCCAACAACTACTTTTATTCACCATTTACTATGATACTCCTTGCTTTGTTTACTTCCACACCAATGGGAGAAAATATAGTGCTTTCAGGGGACGTTGGACGTCGGAATATCCGTCTTGTAAATTTCCAACCTGCGATAACATGGCTTTCATGGTGTAACCTTGGGAGAAATTAATGCTCTGAGTTCTCCATGGTGTATACCAAGGAAGAGAGCATCTAGATTCCTCAGCTGACACCACAAACGCCATGTTAGCGAAATTTTCTAGATGATACTTTGATTTTCATGTCCCCATGAACACAGCATTAGCAGAGTTTTGTCTGCTCTATATTCATTGCTAAGTTCCCGTGAACACAGCATGAGCAGAGTTTTTTTCTGCTCTCTGTTTTTCCTCCGTTGACCTGTTAAAGGTGCATTAAAATGGTGTGATCGATCATATCAAAAGCTGCACTGAAATCAACTAGGAGAAGGATAGAGGTAGCACCATATGGCTACTAAGAGCTCATTTCACAGGTGTGGAATGAGCTTGATAACACTATAAAAGCCTCACTATCTGTATCTCTCTTTAAAAAGATTTTAAAGCAGCAGTTACTACTTAAATATGCATCAGCTTGAATATCTTGAGTGGCTGGGGACTTTGAAATTATTCAACTTGAAATAAATTCATTTAAATTGTAATTATTATTTCATCCTGCCATGCTGTATCTCACTGATTTAAGGTGATACTTATATTTGCAATGTTTAGATATGGAATAGTGTCTTTTGTGGAATAGCTTTTGGTAGCTTATCAGGGTGTTCCAGATTCACATGTTTTGTGTATATGTTTTATATGATTGTGCTGTGTGTTTTTAAACCAGTTGTGAATGAAATGAAAAATGATGATGATGATTGGTCATCTTAGTAAGCGTGGTTTCAGTTGAATGAAAATACCTGAAGCCAGACTGAAATGGTAGAGCAGATTGCTGGAGGGCAAATGGTCTAATGGTCTTTTCTAGTATGAGTAGTTACTCTCAAAAATTACAGACAGTGTCCAATTTGTTTAGGATATGATGCAAAAAGATATCCTATGGAGCATCAATGTAATGCGTTTCTGGCTTAATTAAAATTATTTCTAGCTTGATCCCCACTCATGCACCTTTATCCACTATTTGGAAAAAACAGATTTAGGATGACACGACTTAGGATGATTGATAGGATGATTGATAGTATTCAAACAAGACATCAGCAAAGATCCACTTTAAGACATGCGCTGCTGGATTATACATATAGGCTATTACACTTGTAATATCATCAATTTGTGTCCACTTTGGGTTGTTTAACTCAGAAGACCCGTTGAAAGGGAGTGATGCACTGTGTCCCGGTCCTGGTTGTAGCAGCATCTCCTTTTCTTTTTGGCAGGAGTTTCCATGCTTTTGTAATATTCTGCCTGTGAGTTTTGACTCGCAGATCCTGTTCCCTAGTGGGCATAGTGGTCACAGGTTAACATGCACTTAAAGAGTAACTGACGACCAAAACCACTTTTTTGAGTTACTAAATGATGCATATAGCAATTTTAATCATGTTTGCAGTAGATCCTGGTCCCAAAATTGATATGTCTCTTGAAATGCAGAGATTTTCTAATTAACACCTCAAATCACAACATGTGCTGCCCTCCTCAGGTTGAAAAATTGAAAGTTGAAAAGATTTGATGACGTTGCAGGGGACTTCTGTACGTTCTACGTCATTCTTACATCCACAGGACTTGTGTTTGCATGGCCACACCCCTAACCCAGAGAGCACGTCAAAACAAACATGGCTCTGCACAGGAACAGGAATGACTGACCTGTCAATCTGACTGTCAAAATCATCCTTCTGCTGTGGCCCCCAGGACAGCATGTGTCATAGATGGCAGGGAGGTGTCCTGGAGATAGAAGCGCATGAAAGAACAAGGAGAAGTCCAGGAGGCTGCCGTGCAAATTTCCTCCATGGAGAGCCCTTCACAGAGAGCTGTGGAGGATGACAGTCCCTGGGTGGAATGAGCCCGGAGACCAGACGGGGCTCTCGGCCGGCAAATGCGTAAGCTCGTGTGATAGCTTCACGCAGCCAATGAGAAAGACACTGTTTAGACAGCGCAGTGCCTGCTGATTGTTCTCTGTAATGAACAAAGAGGTGTTGCATTTTCCTAACAGCAGCCGTGCACGCCACATAACAGGATAGTGCGCGCACCGGGCAGAGATGGTGACGAGCTGCTTCACCTTCATCTTTGTGAGGGGGTGGGAAAAAACCTTCCAGGGAAATAACTCTCGACCTAAAAGAGGTGGTTATGACCTTAGGCATGAAGGCAGGGTTACGGCGTAGCTTGGCTGCACTGCTGTCTCCACGGATGGAGAGGCACGAAGGAGAGACAGAAAGAGCGCAGAGGTCACTCACTCTCTTTGCTGAAGTGAGAGCCAGGAGGAGTGCTGTTTTAATAGACAGCAGTCTCATGGGGATGTGCTCCAGCGGTTTGAAAGGAGGTTCGGCCAGTGCTTTCAGCACCAAGGGCAGTTCCCACTGCGGGGCCAGAGGACACATCACCCACCTCTGTCTGGCAACACCTTTCATGAAGCGTTTAACCAGAGGATAATTAAACACTGTCAGATCGCCAAAACCCTCATGGCACGAGGAAACAGCCGAGGCATATGTTTTGATGGTGGAAGGGCCGAGACCTCTGTCCACCAAAAGCTGTAGGAAAGACAAGATGTGTGTCAGCGGGCATGAAATGGGGTCCACTGTCTTGTCCTGTCACCAGCATTGGAAAGCGGCCCATTTGGCTGTGTAACATGCCATTGTGGAGGAGGCTCTGGCACCTTGAATTATAGTGCACTACTGCCGGCAGGAGCCCTAAATTTTCTAGCCGCTCCCATTCAGCAGCCAAACCCACAGTCGCTGGCTTATGACTGGGAAGTGGAGTATCCCTCCCCTCACCTGAGAGAGGGCGTCCTCTCGCCAGGGGAGTCGCCACGGTTGGCCCGCTAGCATATGAATGATCTCCGGAAACCAAGAAGCACTCGTGCGCTCTGGAGCCATGAGGATGAGGTGGAGACCTTCTTACCGTATGCGCTCCAGCAGATGGGGAATGAGTGGAATCAGGGGGAAGGCATAAAGCAGGGCTTTCGGCCATGGCTGGTGAGCGAATGCGTCCATTCCCCAGGGGAGGGTTGTCCTTCTGACACAGGGAGAACCAAAGCGGGCAGTGTGCGTTCTCTTTGGAGGTGAAGAGGTCCACCTCTGCTCTGCCATAATGAGCCCAAGCCAGCTCGATCACATCAGGATGCAGCCGCCAGTCTCCCTGACGGGTACCGCCCCGAGACATGATGTCCGCTGCCGTGTTCTCCACGCCGGGGATGTAAGAGGCCCTGAGGGATCGGAGATTCTGATGGACCCACTGCAGGAGTCTCCTGGCTACACCTAGTAGCTGAGAGGAGCGCATGCCCCCTTGTCATTTTATGTAGGCCGCTGCTGTGCGGTTGTCTGTTCGAACAAGGACGTGGCTGTTCCGGATCAGAGGGAGAAGATGTCGAAGCACAAGAAGCACTGTGTAGAGCTCCAGAACATTGATGTGTCGGCGGGGCTGGGGAGGCCATCTCCTGCCCACAATGTTTGACTGACACATTCCGCCCCAGCCGGAAAGAGAGACGTCTGTGAAAACGGAGATATGTGATGTCACTTGAACCAGGGGTGTTCGGGGCTTCCGCCAGTAGGCTAGGTCCGGTCCTACCGATGGAGGAACCCACACCATGTGTTGTCTGTGGCATGATGGGTCGAGGCAGAGCCGGGCAAACCATCTCTGCAAGCGTCTCATGTGAAGCAGCCCCAGAGGCACTACATTGTGGCTGGCTGCCATCATGCCCATCAGCTGCATGATTGTCAGAGCCGTTACGACCCTGTGGGGAAGGACCCGGTCGAGGAGAGAGGAGAGAGATTCCTGTCTGGACTGGGAGGGGGTGGCTTTCATGCTGGTGGCATCCAGACACACGTGAAGGTAGATGACTGACTGAGAGGGGAGCGGAGTTGCTCTTCTTCCAGTTTATGTCAAACCCCAGCCAGGACAGGTGCTCCACGAGGTGTGCTGTTTGACAGGCCACCATGGCTTCGGAGGGAGCTAGTAGAATCAGGTTGTCCAGTTAGAACAGGTCTCTGATGCCCTCTCAAGTATATAAAAAGGACATATCTAAAAATGTACTCAGAGTATTAGTTACTTAGTTACTTTTAACGCAGTGTTTATTGTATAGAATTGGCTACTGATGTGTGCAAATGAAAAACAAGCTCAATACAGGGTTTCCTATTAATGTGTTTAACTGTGTCAGGCTAAAAAAATAGTTGTATAACAGTCAAAGGAGTTCATATTTGGAACAGTTGTGATGAGGAATTAAAAATGTGTACTACCCTTTGTAAATTTTAAAACATGTTTAAGAGTAAGGTGATAAACAAATATAAAACTGAGGTATGAATGCCACTGTGCATGTGTGTGTGTATTTCATTTTGTATAAGAAATCAGAAATCAGAAATCAGAAAAAGCTTTATTGCCAAGTACGATTTACACATACGAGGAATTTGCTGTGGTGATGTTGGTGCATGCAAAAAGTAAAAATATAAAATAAAAATATAAAAGTATAACAATATGCAATATAAACTATTAAATTTACAAATAACAATATAAGTATAAATACACAATATAAATTACAAATTACACAATCTACTAAAAGCTATGTGCAGTGAAAAATGTGCAAATGACTTGTACAAGCTGTGCGTTAATGTAACGCATAGAGTTATAGAACTGTCAATGTGACAAGTAGAGTCAGAGGTAGAGGTAGAGTGTCAGGGGGGGATCCGGGCCTTGTTGATAAGGCT
>OMKZ01028681.1:0-15989 GCA_900302535.1 Neoniphon sammara
AAAAAAAAAAAAAAAAAAAAAAAAAGAAGAAAAAGAAAATGCCAAACACAGAGCCCAGAAAAAACGCTCAGCTCCTCGCGGTGTTGCTGGCATTTGTAGCTGAGCGTAAATTCACAGCGCTCCCATTGCAAACAGCTAGAAAATACACTGACCTCAGGGAAAAACGCTTTGGTGGACACAGCCCCTTAGCTTTCATTACTGACTCATAGGAAGAAGAAGAAGAAAAATAAAAGAGGAACTTGTGGATTACCACTTTAACCACTCTCCTTCCTTCCTTCCTTCCTGTGTCTGGTGTTGTTGTACTGACCTGCACAGCGTAACCACACAGGGAGGCGATGAGGATGTGACCCTGACGCTTCCTCAGACGATCTAACAGGGAGCCTAGAGGGGCCAGCTCTGTCACCTACACACACACACATACACACACACATAAATATGAAGATTAAAGTATGCACTGAGCTCAATAAATACACATCTGCGTGTGTTTATGTTGCCTAAATGGGCGATGAAGTGGTGCTTTCATCTCTTGTCCCCAAATATAAAAAAGCTAAATGTGGATCAAAGTTGGTCTATTTGTGCAAACGTGTGGATGTGCATGTGTGAGAGTGTGTGTTTGTGTGTGTGTTTGTGTGTGTGTGTGCTTCACTCACCATCTTCATGGGCTGTGTGAGGACGATCCCATAGAGGCGGATGAGGTTCTGGTGGCTCAAAGAGTGCATGGCGTTCACTTCTCGGATGAAGTCGTCCAGACCCTCCGAGTCCAGCACTCCTCCCTTCAGACACTTCACTGCCACTGACAGCTGGAGAGAGAGAGAGAGAGAGAGAGAGAGAGAGAGAGAGAAAGAGAGAGGTGTGCCCACAGTTTAATAAAACATAAAACATAAACACTGTACTTGATTTAACTCAATCAGCAAGTTTCAAGTTTCATTTTTGTATTTAGTTGTCAGGTTTTTGATAAAGCCTGACATATACTGTATTTTTGGGGTTGATATCAATATTTGGTGTGAAAAAAACTTTTGTTCTTATACATAAAAACACGCTTTTGTAGCAAGAAATCATCAAATTTGGTATTCAAATAGTTGATGTAAAGATATCCAGGCTTGATATTTTACAGTTGAACAAGAAACCTCCTGACATCTGTGATGAGCCGTAATTGGCTGATTATATCTGCAAGCAGATATCAGCTGGGCTTTAGCTTTTTGATAAGTTGCAATAGACTGAAATTCATTAATCAGGATTTACTTCAGCTAAAAATCACATTTCCTGCTGACAACACTTGCAGTGCAAGAGCTTATTACATTTCAGGGATGTTACCAGACTTTTTTAAAGGGTTTGTATCAACACATTGAGTCTCAGATGGGGGTGGGAGGGGGCGCTGGCCTGTATATATTAAAGCGGAATTAAATATAGGAACAGAGATAGATTACCTCCTCCTGCTCAAAGAGGAGGAGATAAGCCCCCTGCCCAATCTGAGGAACTATAGCTTATCCCACACAGACAATATAGTCAGATAAATTCACATTTTCATACTAGAGACATGTAAGCAACAGAAAATGTCAGTGAAGAGGTATTATATAACCATGCAAAATGCTGAAACAGTAACAGTCGCTTTGCCATTTGCTCTTTTGGCTTGAGAATGAGACTTTTTAGTCTCATAGCCGAGGTTTCTTAGGCGGGGCAGTCTTTGTTCCAAAACGGACAATTGACCAGGAAGTGGGTTTTGTAACCACTGAGTCACTGGTCTTGATCAGCAATCCTATCAACGGCCTGCAGATTTGTTATGGTCAGTTTGTTCTATGGGGCACTAAAAACAGATTACTTGCATCCCATTTTATAGTTTTATGCAACTCGTGCTCATGTTTTACAAATTGCTGTGTTTCACGAGTGAATTCTTTCTCACTACCAAAAAAAAAAAAAAAAAAAAAATTTTATTCCTTTCAGGTGTCTCACCACTCTGCCGTTGGGTCCGGTCCATTCTCCTCTCCGGACCACTCCAAATGTGCCGTCCCCCAGCCGCTCAAACAGCTGCAGCTCCGCTTCCCTGATCAGACAGGTGAGCGACGCTCCTGGCTCGCTATTGGCTGGGACCAGGCTGGCAGACGCCCCCTGGGTGAGGGGCTGCTGCTGGTCGGAGTCGGGTCGTTTCCCGGGGAACACCTGCAGGCCCAGACGCAGAGACTACAGCCGAGAGTGGTTTGTGTTGTGTATAGAATCACAGGCAACAAGACAATGTCATTATTATTCAATCTCTGCAAAATGTAGAGGAGACACCCTTTAAAAGTATTTGTTCAACTATTAATTAAGTTACGAGCTATCCACTAAAAAAAAATAAAATTAATCAATCAAACCCCCCAACACAGGGGCTTGATTCCATGTGCTCTGGTCAAATGGTAGCCTCTGTAACTACTGGGATACCCTGCTGCTCTAAATGTGTGTGTCAGTGTGTGTGTTTTTTGTGTGTGGCTACAAGACAGAGAACTGTACCTTGCTCATCCAGGACTTGCGTTTGTAGATGGCCCTCCTCCTCTTGACCGCCTCCCACAGCCTCCTCTGACCTGAACCAACACAAACGTGGAAAACATTTTGCATTTACTTTTTTGCCATTTAGCTGATATTCTTATTTGAGACGTACAATGAGTTCAAACGTAGAATAAGATTGAGCTCCTAGTAGTAGTACCAAGGTCAAAGCTACAGTGCCAGGATGATAAATATAACAAATGTTCGCAAGAATTATTATGTATGCTTTGTAAAAAAAAAAAATTCAATTTCAAAGTTTTATTTGTACAGCCCCAATAAGTAATACACAATTCTTATAAACAGGTCGGGGAGTAAAGCAGAGTAGTGCTGAAACTAATTGATTAGTCTATCATCAGAAAATTGGTTGATTATAATTTTGATTACCAATGAATCATTTTAGTCATTTAGTAAGTAGAAATCCTAAATCATTTGTTGAGCTTTGCTAAGATCACAAATACGCTAAGGTTGGCTTACTTTATTCCTCACATATCATTATAAAATGAATCCTTTATGTATTTATAGTTGCTGGTCAGACTAAGGAAGCAATCTGAAGACATAAAATTTTTTTGTTTTTTCCAATTTATCGACATTACAAATGTGGAGTCATCAGACATACCAGGACGGCCCATGCCAATTTTCTCCAGGTCTTCATTCTTGACATAGTCAAAGTGGGAGAGGCGCGTGACGTTGAGCTCATCTCGGATCCGCAGGAAGTACTGCTGCAACTGAACGTCTGTCAGCAACTCCACCAGCCACTCTGTCCCCTCCTCACACTGCATCTACACACACAGACACACACACACACACACATTTGCATTACTATATTTTGATACAGCTGATCACACCATTCTTTTACAGTGCCTTGACAACTCAGTTGTCAAGGCACTGTCAACTCTCACGCTGTCATGGCTCAGATCTATCAGAGAGAAAGCATTTTATTATCATAATTCAGCCTCAGAGTACTGCAAGGTTAACTTTGGTGTTCCTCAGGGCTCAGACCTTGGCCCCCTGCTGTTCTCCCCCTCCCTCTGGGTGGTGATATCCAATTATGCATAGCTATTACATCAGCTTTTGCTGTTATGCTGATGATACACAGACCTATATACCTATTAAAGGCCCCTTATTGAAAAAGCATGGGTCTAGTGGCTGAATTGCATTCTTGTCTATAAAGGTATGTCAGTGGAGAAATTATTTCTCTTCCTCTTTTACAGTGGATTTCTGCCTGTATGACTGTTGAACATCAGTGAAAAAATTAAAATCTATTTTTTCCTGTTAATGTTTTAGATACCTGAAACATTTTCTCCAATCAAACTCTATTGTAGCTGCACTGGATTTATTTCTATTGGGACGTTATGTCATCATTTGTCCACTAGAATAAGAAAACACACCTCCAGCCAACAAAATGGACCCAAGAATGCAAGGTACATTGTCAATAGATGCTTTCTAACAGGGTGGATTCTTCCTTTTACCTTGAACCTAGGCCCTAATCCTAAAAACAGCCCATAAAAGAAGTGAGGGGTGGCAAAATATCTGCAATATTCTCTTTATTTTTCTATCTCTGCGAGGACATTTGGTCCTCATGAGTATAGAAATAAAAGAGCACACGCAAACACATGCACAGCCACAAAATAATCGCAGCTTTGCATGCACACACACGTCTCAAAATGTTCATCCTATTGACAAAATGCCAATCCTCATGCACATTGCTGCACATGAACAATTGTACATACACACACATGCATGCATGCGGATGCACATGCACACACAGTCTAGTTACAATAGCAGATACTGCATCCACTCATGCCAGTACACACAAATGTCCACAGTCACAAAAGAATGGTATCTAGGGACACACACAGACGCACACACACACAGTCATAAACACACACGTGCATAGTTACAGTAACAAAAGAATAATCACTGCATCCTCGCCCACTCTGCCCACACTGAATCCAACTTCAGACTTAACCATTTGTCCTCCGTCTCTCTCTCTGATTCCCCTCTCTCTCTCCTCTTCGTCCTCCTCCTCCTCCTCCTCTCCTCTGGCGTAGGGGAGTCGCTGGTACATGTAGCTCTCTCCCATACTGTCACTGGCTCAACCTCGTCTCGTCCTTCAGCCCTCTTCTCTCACCCTCTCTCTGTCTTTTCGCTCGTCTTTTTCTGTCTAGCGTCAAGAGTAGCTATTCGGAGGAGGCGTTAGCTGTGCCGCTGGGTTCCCCTGGCTCCGAGTCTAGTTTGCTAATCTCCTCGCAGCTCCACGACCTTCTCTGCTCAATCGATACATATGCACACACACACATGCGCACGCTCACACACATATACACACCGGGAGGCATTTGACACCACTCTCCCTCGCGTCATCCCCTTGTATCACCTAAGCTATCTATAAACTCTCTCCCCTCTGTGTTTTTCTCCCTCTCTCGTCCTGCTGACTCACAGCTTCCTACAGCACAGGACACCTCCACACTTCCCCTTCCCTCTCTCTCTCCCTCGCTCTCTCTCTCTATCTCTCCCTCGCTCACTCTGGCTCAGCATCCTAGCCCACTGTGTAATGTTAAATAATTCAGCATCCCTAACAAGAAGATGAGAGGAAGAGAGAAAGTGGGAGAGAGAGAGAGAGAGAGAGAAAAGAGAGATGTTAGAGGGACAAATGGAGCAGAAGCAGACAGGAATACAGTATGGGGCCAGATGGATGTGCAAATGGATGGTTGGTCAGGCAAACAGAAAGACAGACAGACAGCTCCCAGCGAGCATTTGATGGACGGGGATGTGCAAATGGTGGCCAAGTTGGACATCAACCCAAGAAAGCATAATTTTTTTACAGCATGATATATTTGGAATGGTGAAAAAAATCACAGTAAAGCAGCTTTGGAAACTGTTTTGATCTGGTATCAGGTAATTCTATTTCACACAGGATTTTCCCTCCAAGGGGGAATTATTGGCTTAACCACTCATATCTGAGTGGCTGAGTGGCAAATTTCAGCGTGCTAGGGTGAACATATGAGTGGTTCAGCCAATAGCCCCCCAGTATAGGACTCTGCTTGTGATCACAGAACTAGAGTTACAATGCATAAGTATTGGTATCTAGATTTGATTTTCAAAAAATGATGCAGGTAGCTGCTATGGAAGGCTATACATGTCATACTAACGTTCTTATTGGTGCTGCGTTGCTAATTGTGCTTTTGCACAATCCACACCTCTATTTTCTCAAAGACTGAAAGTCCCTCTTTAATATGTCTGTTTCTCTTTATATGCATCTCCTCCTTTATGACTGGTGTAGATTTAATAAGGTAAATTAAAAAGGCGTAATGGCTTTCACCAGGATTTAACTCATTAATGCGCTTCATGAAAGAGTATCCCTTACATTTTCTACATTCAGGGAATTTTCACAGCCTTTCAACATTTGGTGCAGGCTTTTATCAACATCTGCTCCACATCAAACAGACTGCGTAACCACGACAACATGAGAACGATTCGCAGAGAGCAGGCTGGGAAGAACACAAAAATTCACTGGCAGTGGATCTTGCACCAAGCTAATTTTGTTCATGCCGATATATCTGATTAAAGGTTTCCCTGCTGTGTGTCCTGCGCTCTTGCGAGAAACTACAATATACAGTCACAACGGGTCCACGCCTACATGCTTCATTGATGTAAAAAATAGTCGAATTATGTGAGTGCAAATGCCAAACCCAACTCAGGGTGCCTAATCATTTAGAAAAACATAGTGAGATGTGAGAGATTCAGTTTTTAGCTTCGACTAGAGCCATGACACCAGTGCTAAATGCAATATTTAAGGGTAAAAACAACAAATTACTGCTTCTTTGATCATTATTGAGGTAAACGTGACCATTATATGGATATAAGGTCCTAGATGACGTCTCAATAAATAAATGAATGAATGAAAGGATGGATGGATGGATGGATCTATAGATAGATAGACAGACATGTTGACCACAAAAGGCTGACTGGTAGAGACTGGGAGGTGGTGATGACAGCACCATATGTACAGTAAGTGTGTCGGCGTGTGTGTGTGTGTGCATGTGCATGCCTGTGGCCTAAATCAGCGTAAATTCAGAGCTTTCATCTCTCTGTGTGCACACGTCCTATTGAGGGCGGCGCTCTAAATATAGGCAGCTAAATTTAGGCTACATTCTCTGGCATGGAAAGCAGCGTGGAGTGTACCAGGCTGGTTCACTTGCCTCTCACTGCAGCATCACACACCTGAGACTCAGTCAGGCCTGGGAGCTGAGTTCAAAGTCTGTGCTGCTCAGACTGGACCACAGTACTGATGATGATGTGAAGCAGGATGGGAAAGAAACAGTATTTTGAGAGCGCGGTGCTTCCTAATTTGGCGCTCTTCCAGTTGACATAGGATGATGGGGCGGGGCTTAACATAGGGAGGGATTATTCAAAAATGATCACTGTGTAAATCAATGGGATAGCAGGGACTGTTAAAAAATTTGCCAAATTATTAGTTTGAATTTTTATATAAGCCTACTATTGCATGATGTAACTTTAATTTAAATACAGTTTTTCAGGAAGGAAAAAATAATAAGGTTTTGACGTTAAAATTCAAGAAAATGTATTTTGTTTTTTTGCCTGAATTGGTCTTTTCTTTAGTCTTTAGTAATAAGAAAATAAAGTGTCTGGGGGAATTTTTGCAATTGACTAGCCGCTGTGGCCAAGGGGTTAAAAGGTTTGCTTCCTCACTTGCTCTACAGGATTAGAAAAGAAGCCAGACAACAGCAAACCTACGTTTTCTTTTATGACAACTAAATGCAGTTAAGAGGTTAGTCTGTTTGTATTCTGAGATCAGGATTTTAGACAGTGGCACAGAGTCTTGGAAGCCAACCATGTTGCAGCCAGAGCCCAAACCATTCAAATGATGTAGGACAGTGGTCAACATGTTCAGGTTTACCAAGGATAGTTTTTTTCTCTTAAGTGTTAAGTATACGTCAGTATGTAAATGTGATTCCAATACAGGTGCGAGGCTGGGGAGTCAAATAGGAATTTTATAACAGGAAGTAACTTCCAGACACATTTACCAGCCACAGTCAAATAAGTTGGATGCTACTGAAGTGTTCCAGTATATGTAACATTTTAATGACCAATATATCACCAATCACCAATGTATCATTTCAAATTAATTAGGACAACTTGGTATAATTACTGTGAGCAAATTAGACCCTGGTTTAGATCACTTATAGTCCCCTCCTTATAGTTTTAGTGGTATAAAGTTGTTAAGTAGGCAAGGCCACAGGTTCTGGATGTATGTTCTCCATTGTTTTTCCCCCTTTGGACTTTTATGTTTAACAATAACCGCAACATTACTGAACACAGAATAGTTCAGCTTTGTTTCTGAATGAGAAATCAGGTTTTTCTGTCTGTTCAGTATGTCAAATTGCACTAAATGCTACAGTGCCCATGAGCCTCACTGACTGATACTAATTAAGTGAGGATACCAGCTAAAGCTGCAAAATATATTCAAATATTCAGTCATCTATTATTTTTGTATTCCATATCGGTGGTTGCAATCAGGAACAAAACACTGAACCACAGCCACTGATATAAAAATGTAAGTTTAAAGTTGGCTCAGGTCTTCACCAGCGATCTTCAACACAATTTGAACCTCAGTTTGCTGTTGGGACTTGGTCAAAGTTGAATATTTTCATGCACAGTCTTGCACCTTTGACTTTTTTTTTTCAATTAAGCTGAATTACTTTAGTTGCTATTTATTTGTACTGATGATTCAAATGGGAGAACTTCATGCCCAATCCAAGTGTCAGAAATGTTAAAAAAGATTAAATTAATGGGATTTTTAACTCTGGAACCCCAGCTAACCAAAATAACCACGCCCATTTCACATCTGTATTGTTAATATTTCTCAAAATGAAGACTACATTTCCCATAAATCCTGCTGTTTCCTGTCACAAAGAGGCACACATTTCTTTATTCTCTTTACTGAAGAGGATAAACATGTTGGAAATTATTCTTATTCTCTTGCTGTTCATGCTTTTTGAAAATGATAATTGTTATGATGATTATAGTGATTATTACTTATTACTCTTACCATGAATGTAATGTTATTGTTATCATAGTTATAGTCTGTATATTTGTTTGGGATATATTTAAAACCATTCTTTGTGATGCTGTGGCATTTCTAGTGTGTCTATTTCTATACACTGTTCAGACAGGGCTGTTGCTGCCTCTCGGTTCAAGTCTACTTGTGGTTTTTTATGTACATTGCCTTCTATTCATGCGCTGTGGCTTGATGAAGGAGTTCACTGAGAAAACATCTAGGCGAGTAGACATGATTGAAGGGATCAAGTTGCCGTCCTAAATCTTTTTCTCTCTCTGTGTTAGCAGTGATTTTTCCATCAGCCGGTCACTTGCTCCACCATCTGCCATTTCCAGAAACTCTGAAAGCTCTCGCTCTGATTGCACTGGAGGAACCGCGCTCTATTTTACAGTATCTTATGCACTGTAAAGCAACCTCCCGCTCTGCCGTAAAGCAATCCAGCAGATTTCTGGCGCACAGCAGGCTGCCAATTTGCAGCATTTGCTTTAATTAAAGCGAAGCACACAGAGCTCCTGGGTGTAGATTAATGGGAGTGCGGTTTGACTGGTCTCACCCTGCAGAGCTCTGCTGGTGGAACAGGGACTGGAGCCGTAATCAGGAGTGACCGGAGGCACTGGAGGTCACCTGGAGGACGCCATGGACAGATGCATCCCACAACACCTGCAGAGAAAGAGAGAGAGAGGCAGAGAGAGAGGAAGGTTAAAATATTCCTTCATGCATGAGTCATGCAAAGATGAAATTCAGAAATTACTGCTCAAATTTTCTTGTTCAAGCAAAGTGACTATCCTCCCTGATTTCTGCTAAACACATCAAGTCCTGTCACAAAAGCAGAAGTCCTCAGTAATTTTGACTTATTTCACCAACCGTCATTGCCCACTGTAATCCTAATCCATAAACTACTGTCACATGGTTGCATCTTTCCATTTTTCCTATAATTTGAATGCTGTTTTGCCTTTTTAATGTGCATTATTTAACTTCTGACAAGTAAGCCTATTGACTTGAACTGAATAAGAGTGAATCAGAGTGAGAGACAGGTGCAGAAACACAAAGATAAATAGCCAGAAACAGCCAAAGAGAGAAATAAATACTAGAGAGAAATAGGGAGGGAGAGAGGCAGAAACAGCGAGAAAGAAAGAAAAAGAGAGGGCGGACGGCGAGAAGTGACCAGATTTCTTGGAAAGAATTTGACCGACCGAGCTTGTTGATTCATCAGAGAGCTTCACACACTCTCGGCCAAAGCTGATTAGCCTGCCTCGGTCACGTCAGGCTGCCCACCTGCCTGTGTGTGAGAGAGGAAAACAACACCGACACACAGCTCACTATTTCGCTTTGATTCTCACCAAAATAGTTGGATCCCTCATCCCTGTTTTACTGCAAAGAGTAAAATGTGTCGCATCTCTGTCATGTGCAAACGCTGCCGGTGATCATAACCCACTTAGGCAGAGTAACAAGCTGCGAGAGACGCGAATGAACCGGGGGAAATAATCTCGGCAATACTAACCTTTGTGGACGAGCTTGTGGAGAACAGACCCCTCTCCTGTTTGGCCACCGTTTTGTCCGCTTTAATCAGCTGCTGTAGAGTGAAACAGATATTCACTCAAAACGGGAACTGGCTGTATCCACCGGATCCGTTATCTCTCCCTCTCCTCCGTTAATTCCGGGGCGCTCCCCAGTGCGCCTGCCGAGATGAGCGTCATTGCCTGTGCGTAACCTTAAAGCGCAAGCAGAGCGGCGCACTTTGTGGTTTAAAGCGCCAGGCTGGCCAGAGGAAGAAAACAGGACTTCCGCTCCGGGTGTTTAGCCTTCAAAGTAAAAAGTATGGGATGAAGTAAAGTTGCCCAAACTGGATAAACGCGCCTACAGTGCAAGTATGGAGTTAAATTTTGGAGGTGAAAATTAAGAAAATATTTATTTAAAAAAAATCTATGCTAAGTTTCAAAATGTATCTTTAATCTTTCAGATTTTGCAAGTTATCTTTATGAGAACAGCTTCGTATTAACCCATAGCCAACCATAGTGATTACTCCAGGGGTTTTCAAAATTTGTCATGTTCCAGACTCTCAACTTGCCCTATATGATGATATGAAAAGATATTTTGGTTTGTGTTAAGAATTAAACTGTTTAGGTATCACACTTGAACATTGGAAATCGGTGAGAATATCACTCATACATTTTTGTTTCATAACAATTTCTAATGAAATAATTTCTTGTGAAATGAAATACCGTAGTCTTATTTAGTTAAGTCCCCCGAGGACGCGTGGGGGTCTCCGAACCCTACTTTGAAAACGACTGGTTAACACACTGTAACCAGCCCGGCTAGCTCAGTCGGTAGAGCATGAGACTCTTAATCTCAGGGTCGTGGGTTCGAGCCCCACGTTGGGCGGCACAGATTTTGGCCTGTAGACTGACCTGGAGAGGTTAAAACACGGGCTTCAATGTCTGGGGTCCACCCAGTGCCTTCCTGGGTGTTGGCACTCAAACTGCACGGGTGCAAACTTCACTTCAACTTTGTGGGGTGACTAACTCACTCTGAATCAGCCTCTGGGCAGCAGTTCACACTGACACAACCTACTATGGGCATAAGAGAAGCGACTCTATTTTTCCTCACCTCCTGAGAAAGACTGAAACTCAATAAAAATTTAAATATACGAGTATAAATGAGAGTGAAGAGAATTAGGCCTATTACTCAGGGTGAAATACAGTAAGACCTTCATACCTCAGTCCTCAATTTTGCTGTACACGTTAGAAAACCACAGGCAACTGGATTAAATTGTTGGGACCTTTAAACTAAAACTGAGTTTTAGATTATTTAGTAAATAATCTAGATTAGATTAAGGACTGAGAAGTAAACCCTGATGCTGTGTAATATCTGAATGATAAATATTCCCTAAACACAATAATCAGTAAAAGCTTGGCATGAATTGCTCATAGTAATCTATATACACTAAAACCATGCTTCCATATTAATATAAAATATTAATAAAATCACTGTGTATTCATTTTCTATATAATGTGCGTGCTACACGCCCCTTTCAAAGGAAATCTGTATTGTTTCATATGCAGTTTACTTCAAGTCATGTGGTCTATAGCGACCCTTGGTGGCCATTAAAAATAACACACACACAGCTGTACTAGATGCAAAGCCCAAGGGTTTATTAGTTTTCTGCTCAACATGGAAATAACAGGAAAAGGTTATTTCAAAAACTTCAGGTCAACTGACAAACTAGGAGAGAATCAAATCATAATGAACAGATTTGGACTTGAAAATACAAAAAAAAAGTTGTTACAGCTCACTGTATTTTTTTCAAAGTAACAGAATAACAAATCAGTTTCCTAAGTACCCAATTTCATCAGGACTGAATAAAGTTGTTTTCATTCTTAAAACAGACATGGCAAAGTAAAAAAAAACAAACAAATAATAATAAAAAAACACAAACAAACCAACCAGTAATGTTTTCAAGCTGAAGAGACTTTACCAGGCAGACCTGGGCAGAGTCCTTCTGCAGTGGGTTCAGACACCACCAGATCTGAACATTGAAACATGCAAATCTCTTTGGCTCTGGTCAATATGTAAAAAATAAAGATTATGGAATGAACAAGGGTTCGACCGATATCACCAGACTAATATTGATCCTTATCAAATACTGGGTACCAGCCTATTATGTCACCCACTGCAAATATGATGGCTTCCTCCTGACTGCCACTACATAAAGTCAGTATAACCTGTAGTGACATTTTATCTTTCTTTGCGTAAACATATCTTTCATTTTAATAAGTATGGATTTGCAGAGTTTTAGTGTCCCATGATGGTTTAAAAGCAGTTTCAGAGGCCTGACAAGAGTAAATCTCAGTGGGAAGAGAAGCCTTGTCAGTTTTTTTGAGATGTAAACGGTACAAACCAAAGAGAATCCTGTACGCTGTCTTAACTTGCAGCTAGAACTTTATTGAACGTTTCAAACTACTTGGGATCTTCCTCAGGTCAGTAGTAGTGTATGGTTTCTTTCATCAAGTTCTAGCTTTAAGTTTGAGACAGTGTGTGGGATTCTCTTCATGATTTACATACACCTTTAGTTCGACAAACTTGCTCTGCAAAGCCTTGGTTTACATGTGTGCATGCGTGTAATTGCATAGATTTCACTGGGATGTAAACGGTCAAAATGAAAGACACTGAATATCTGCAAAAAAATATCAGTTAATGGCGACTTGGATACAAAAACAGTGGCATTGCAGTGAAGGTGACATTGTTACCTCATATCGGTCAAACCCTAATCTGAACATTTCTTCATTCATATTTGGCCCAAGTCTGTTGAGCTGCACCTCAGTAAAGCAACACAGTAAGTAACATGCAGTGAAGAAGTTATGGTGGTGAAACATGCAAGAAAGTCGTGCTCTGTGGTGAGAGTAGAGTTATGAGACGATACCTAATATCTGTGCTATGTCCTCTAACAAAAACAGGACAGGGTTTCACCTTGAACTATCCAGGCCGGGAGACCAAGTGCGTTCCTACCTATCACGTTACGCTGTCTGAATCGAAGTATTTCAGTGTTTCTTTTATGAATCATGATGCTTGATCGATTTCATGTTGGAAAAAACAAACAAAATGAAATCGGAGTGTGTCCGAGGTTTGCACGCAGCGGCATGGAAACAGGAAAACAAGCAAAAGCAAAATGGAAACAAAAATTATAAGCACACACACACACACACGCTAGAAGTCATGAAACTGCAGCTGCATGCCTTCCAAAAAAAGACACAAATAAATACACAAAATATAAAACTCTGGGAAACACTGTCCCCGATAAGTTGTTCCACCTGTCAAGTGAAATATGGAAGTCACTGCTTCCGATACACACATACACACACACACACTGGTAGGCAAAAACTACCATCACAGCTTGTCATTATGGAAGGCACTGCTCCCGATAATGGGGATCAATTATGGAAGGCACTGCTCCCGATAACTCACCATATTAGAAATATAAACTGCTCCGAAGTAGACTGTGCAACATAAATGGCTTTCTTGCAACTCATAAAACCAAACAATCAGCTCAGTCGTGTGTTGCACTCAAAGGGGGATTTGATATTTTATTGGTTTCGTGACAAGATTCAATGGTTATCAATTTTGTTTCGTATGAGTATTTTTCTTATTTTTTTGGTAAGTTTGGCTGCTTTTGTGGAAAGTGCGTTTTTTTTAAATACAAGTGCAGCATTATTCGACCCATGTCTTTTCATCGTTTCAGTAATCTCTAGACTTTTTGCAGATAATTTCTCTAATATTAATTTTCCTCTTTCTAATCTCATCTTTGACAGATAGAAACAAAATAGTACCTTTTTTTTTTGTTTGTTTTTTTGAGTAGCAGCTGGATCTCTGTGACAGTGGAGCGGAGTGCCACAGGTGTATCTCATTTTTTTGTTGAGGTCATTTCAGCAAATTTTAGCGCTTCAGTCATGCAGTGTTCTCATCGACTGTCTGCTGAGTGATTTTCAACCAGTTTTTTTTTCTCCCCCCGGGTGCTGTTACAAAAGGAAAGCTGCCAATTTTCAAAAGGTGAACTCTGTCTCTCTCTGCCCATCAGGGAGCGCTGTGATCACAGACAAAAACATTTGAATCAGCTGCCAGAATTGCCCAGCTGGGTCGGGTCACACGAGCAGCTTTATGTACTTCTGATGCTAATTTGGCACAACCTCCTTTTCAATACAGCAACGGAGATGTGGAAGATATAACCCTGGTGATCTGAAATAAAAGGGAAAAAATAAAACAAAACAGAGCTGATTTGGGAGCAGAGCCAAAGAGCTCTGAGGTCCAGTTTGTTTTCCAAACCAAAAAGCAACTGTGTCTCAACAGAAATATTTCACTGCTACACTGTATGTGCACAGATGGTCTGCCGTGTGTTTGTGCCTCTCAGCGTCAAGGTAACGTTTATTTAATCCCACCTTTTACGTCTACTTATGTCCAGCAACATATCTCAAAACCTCTTTGATGAATCGCCATGAAATTAGGTGTCAACATCCATGTTTGCTCCAGGATGAAACCTGGAAATTTTGAGCATATAACCTTCCCTGTATTGCCAGTGGGGCATCTGCCTTTTAAATAATGTACTTGTTGCATCTTTCAGTGTCTGAAGTTGGACATCTGAAACAAAACATCCCTGCCTTAAACTTCTGATAATCTGAGCACTGTCTGTTCCTCTACTTGCCATTTTGGTTTGTTATCACGGTTGACACATGCAAACTCATTTTTATCCACAACCACACGGCGAGGCAGTGAAATGATAGCAAAGACAAACAACAGATGAGTCTTTTGTGAGATAAAATTACTTTTCCTTCTACAAAACCACCAGCCCACATTTCAGAAATGTGTCTAATTTACACAGGGACAGGCTCAGAGCTTAGAGCCCAACTCCCATTGGCAATGCATTGCACTGAAAAGTGGCAAATTAGCATCCAAGCTATTTGGATGCTAATTTGGCTGAGCCAGCTGGCATTTCTGCCTCTGAAACCAGTTCAAACTTTTTGCCTACGATCACACTTTCATGATCACACTCCTCGAAGGGTGAGAAAAGCCATGTTACTAATGAAAACGCGCAGCATTCCCCTTTAATATTCAGCAAACTCCACGGGTAAGGGAGGAGCGAAGGCCAGAAACTTCTAGAATCAAAGCAGCAGGGCCCCATTTTGTCAGCAACAGTTGAGGAGTCGTTTCTGTAGCAGATGCTGCCGTAGGATCCGACAGTATAACCGTCATAATTATGGAAGACACTGCTTCCGATAATGCCATATAAAAAGACAGACAACATTTATAGTGGGCACTGCCACTGATAAAAATAAAACATAAATAAGGTTTTCAGTGCTAAGGTGGCGAGAGAGGTCACAGCCGAGGCTTTGATTGGCTCAGCTGGTTTGGGGAGGGGAAGGGGCGGAGCTGGGAGGAGAGGAGGGATTTGACAGTAGTGCCTCACCTTCAGGTAGTAGTTCAGGTAGTAACTTATATTTTACAGTGCATATAATCTGTTTCCTTCATATTCTATCTCCTCCACCTCCTCCTGGCTCTGAGGAAATGAGCCTGACCCCCTCCAACCTGAAAATAAACCAAACCTGCAGATAAGGGGTGGGGCTTAGACCTCTGATTGACAGCTTGTGCTTAAGTGCTGCTATATTGGAGCTTTCCCCTCTGGCAGAAGAAACGCCCTCACACACATTCATTGACGTTGCTCTACAGTAATTTCATCCTCAAGTTTCTCCTCATTCCCGATACCCATCGATCTACCGATGCTCACACCCGCACAGTCTCGCGCTCTCTCTCTCTCTCACACACACACACACACACACACACACACACACACACACACACACACACACACACACACACACACACACACACACACACTCTCTCACTC
>OMKZ01028687.1:10376-23603 GCA_900302535.1 Neoniphon sammara
CAGGAAAAACGAGAAAGTATGTCAATGAAAATAAAATGAGTGATATTTCTCCCCCAAACAGGCTAGTTATCATCCCAGACACAACAAGGCTTCCCAGGACTGGAGCTGTTTACAAGCTCATGAATTTCTTAATGGAAAATATTCGCCCCCAACAGAGTCACCGCCAGTGCAGGGGTCTGTTTCTGCAAGCACACCTCTCCTTTTCCACATAAAACCACTGTCTCTAGTTTGGGTAGTTTTCAATTAAACTTCCACTGAGATATCATGTCTC
Source organism: Neoniphon sammara (assembly GCA_900302535.1). Taxonomy (NCBI): domain Eukaryota; kingdom Metazoa; phylum Chordata; class Actinopteri; order Holocentriformes; family Holocentridae; genus Neoniphon; species Neoniphon sammara. Next base: position 10,648 of record OMKZ01028687.1, read on the forward strand.
CTTCCAAATTATTGGACTTGGGCGTTGAGTGTTCAGAAATAATAATAATAATTAAAAAAAAAAAAAAAGTCTTGCACATCAAAGCTATTTTTGCACATCAAATACATCAAAATGTATTTTGATATAAAATGCGGAATATCATTACTAATACGTTTATGAGCTTAAAAATCTTAACAGGAAGCATTATGGGATAAATATGACCTGTACCTTAACATAGAAGATCAAATATTTAGAGGATATGTAACACTTTGACACAGAAAAGTCTGATATTTGAAAGTAAAAGGCAACTCTGCTGTAATGGCAGAAATGACAACTGAAATTTCTGTAATTACAAGCATGAAAAAATGAATAAACTAGTAAGTTAATTCATGAAACTTTAAAACATTTAGTAACTGTATAACCTATTCTAAGAGATTGTAACTATAACCGGTAGAGCTTAAGATGTATCACTAAAAACATTATTGCTAATGTTAGCTAAGTTATTGACAAGGTTGAATGTAATGTTAGAAAAGTGCCTGCATTTACATGCTGCAAGCAGCCTGTTGCATGTAGAAATGTTTAAACCTCTAAAATGTCCAGTGTTAACAAGGGCTCTGCGTAATGTATTGAATTTGTAATATATTAGACAGAAAAATGGTCAACCATCATATCATTCATCTCATGCCAATAATGTGCAAGATCGGCTGAGTGCGTTTAATTTGCAGCCCAGAGAAGGTTTATGTGTAAAATCAGCCCATGACGCTTCTGTCAGAAAGCCTGTTTCTAATCCTAACTCTAACCAAAACCTCTTTTCCTGACAGAAACGCCTGACAGAAAGCGCTGTGAGCTGATCCTAAGATTCAAACTTGAGGAAGAATAACTAGGCTAGATTAAGACAACTGGATTAAGACAACTTGCTGTTTCTAGATTTGTGCATTGGTTAAATGGTTTAACTTTCTTTGTAAGTATGCACATAATCTGTATGTAAATAATGTATATAATACATTTTAAAAATATATTCCCTTAGGTTATTCCTATTGTTATTTACATTTTGTTTAATTATAATTTTTGGCAGTGTTTTTGAGGTGATCATGTTATAAGAAGGTCACTGAAATGGTGTAATATGGCAGATTTCTTGTGGGATTTTTTTAATGGGTAGTTAAAGTATTTTCAGTGTTTTGAAAGAACAAAAATACAGAGCTCTAATGTTGTGATACAAAATTTCAAGTTTTCCTCTTATACCATCAAATACTAATTACAAAATAGTATTTTGTATTTCAAATAGATGTTTCAGAAATGCTGCCCATTCCTGTTCTTATGAAGGCCGTGCATGTACTGTTTGAATGAAAAAGTCTTTCCATTACTTGCTTCATAAGGACTGATATTTTTAAACAGCAGTGTTATTTCAATTCTAAGCAGAGCGGCCGGAGCATTCAAGAGGGTAATTCACTTGTGCAATGAGAAAATTCTTGTGGGATCAACAGACTGAAGTTCAAAATTCTCTCTCCTTTACTCAATGAATTCAACAGAGCTGCAACCACTAAAGAGAAGGCCAAGCCGAAACAACTTCACCACTAATTTGCCTGGGCTACCAATCAAAGGCTTATTATATGTTATTTGAATTAAATACTTTCAAATCAACTCCTACAATGTCCTTTTTATTATGATATAATAGGGTAATTTCGATATAACTCAGAAAAAAATAGAAAGTCTCAAGCAACTGCTGGATTGGGTCTTCTTAAATTTTCTGTCAGGTCTAAAATGTCACATGATGTGGCTTTGGCTAACAGCAGCATAAGCTTTCAAATCACAGGGGCCACATGTATAGTACTGGGAAGACCATTAATATTACAGACTTATTACAAAAATGTGGTTATTACAAATTAAAGCATTTTTTGTGCAAGCTCTATTCACTCCATTTACTAAAACTGTAATGAAACTGAGAAAGAGTTTATAACATCTGCTCTCTGTAAACACTTGTACTTGAAAAGCTATACAGATGATGGTTATTTTACAAAATCTTTAATGCATTTCAAAACACTCTGTGCCCAGCATCTGTGGCCAAAAATGTGAAATGCATTACATATTATGAGTATATCTACAGAAGTGATACAAATCTAATGCACAAAATGTATTACATGGTCAAGATATGTAATTTTGACTATAATGTTAAGTGTGGCCTAACTGTAAAGAAGCTTTGCAGGAATGTGTGTCCAGCAAAAATTTGCAAGTGAGAAGAAATCAACTTTGTTTTTGTTTTTTTTTTTGCTTAATGTTACATGCATTTACATTCACAATTGGCCCTAAAGGTATTTGAACGTGAATCTTACTACTAAATGGAGTAAGTTCTCAGAGAGATGGGCTGGCTTTCCCCTCTGTCTCAACATCAGATTTTTCTGGGTGGGCTTCTGATGGGACCAATAAACATAACTAAGTCCTGAAAACCAGTAAAATCGTTTCTACCAATAAAATGTGATTAGGTGAACTGATCATGCCTCTCAAATCTATCTATCTGACAGAGCACAAGCAACAACGGGCATTTCTGGTCAGTTATTCAGAAATAACTGACCACAGAATGCCTTAATTTACCAATCAGAATCGAGTTTTCAGGTTACAATTAGGGCTGGGCGATTTGGCTTAAAAATAAAATCTCCCGATTTTTTCACATCACACCCAATTTCCGATTTTAATCAATTTTCTTAAAAACAAACAACAAAACACAAAGGAATTACTCATCACTCAGGTGTACGGTTCTACAGATGGGGCAGGGCAAAAAAAAATACTTTCGGCTTGGTAGTTCATACTTGGGGTCGACTGTATTCAGCATGTGGATAAACCCAGGTTTTTCGACTGTGTATATGGGCACCATATCTTTGGCGATGTGAAACGCCACCACATCTGTAATCTCTTTCCACCATGACCCCTTCTTGTCATATGGGATACTACGAGAAAATGATTCTGCCAACGTTGCCTGCTTTTTAGCTGGTGGTTTAGGGCCACACACTTCTCCCGCTCGGCTGTGTGCCTCTGTCTCAAATGTTGAAATAAATTTCTTGTGTTGCTGCCTTTGGTTGCTACAGAATTCAGACACACTTTGCAATGGACAGCAGTTTGCTCCAGGTTGGACGCTGAAAAACAAACCATTTCCAGACCACTGAGGTGACATTGCCCTTTTTTGAAACAAGCTCCTCTCTTTTATTGACATCAGCACAAGCCGCCATGTTTGTTTTTACCTGTGTCTGAATCTCGGGTGGGGTGTTACTGTGAACTACGGGAGCCATGGAACGCGGCACTGTAAATCATAAATTTGAATTAATTGATAAAATTGATTTATCGCCCAGCTCTAGTTACAATACACCAGCTGCATTACTGTGATCAGTGTGAAGCCAAATGTTAACGTGCCATCAGTACTTTACTGACGCTAGCTAGTATAAGTTAGTTCACAGTTCACAATATAACTGATCACGCATCGAAGTCTAACTGGCTCAGTCTGTTGGCCAGAGCGCTGATTCAAATTTACTAAGTCCTCGTGTTCTTCCATCTCAGGCTTCTGAGGTTGGAACATGAAGTCCATTTATGTTCTGCAAGCATCCTAAGGCTGGACCTGCCACATGTTGATACACCTGACAATTTTAACATTGTCCAGCATATGAGGAAATGTTTGCATATGGCATGTCATGGGTAAAATATAAATAGTAATAAGTCTAACTTACACGCCCAGTAAGTCAGAATTGGCTTAATATCTTATGATAATCAAACTGCCTTTATTTAATATAAATGGTAAGAATTGACTTAAAAGCTGGACAGTCACACCAATGAGGCATTCATTATGCACATCCAGACCTTTAATAATAAATTTTATTTATTAAGGACTTTTCATAACACAAATTACAAAGTGCCTAACAAACAGGCAGGAAAATGGGGGAAAAATGCATTACATTGGGTCGGGTGATGTAACTGTTGTCAAAGCATCCATAAAAGTACAAACCACTGCCTAATACAAAAATAGCATCAAGAAAACTAACTTCCTCCATATGAAACCTAACTAAGAATGAGGAATAACAATTTGACTTTGTATTTCTAACAGACATACAGTAGGGAAATAACCACACACCATGGTAGACAAAGTTTCCAGTGGTGAGCACAAAGGAAACCATCACATCTTGTAACTGCAGGGACCTCAAACACCTCACAGGTGTCCAATAAGCACATTTGCAGACATGGTGGCTTATACATTCCCCACAGTGCTCATGGCCATTCTTCAATTCCGCTTTCCATGCAGGCCAAGCTGGGTTATCTGTCATCCTGGACAGGAATGCAAACACACTCACTAACAAATACCAGGACAGGGCTCTACGAACCTTACCAGCATAATCTGTTGGACTTCGATAGTTTACTGAAGCTTTGTATGCAGTGAAAGGTCAGTTAGAGAAAAGATCATCAGTTTCTCTATGGGATCAAGCCAACGTGCTCCATCTAACCCCTTCAGGGCAAAGATCTAATGCCCATAAAGAGGGCAACACGTGTGGGCTTGCAGAGTGTCTGTTCCCAGCTGTGGTCCACAGACACGGCCCTCCCAGATCTATGATGACAGCTGTTGGAGAGCATTTGAATTGAAGTTAGTGCAAACCGCCTGCACCTGAGCTTTATGTCTCACAATTAATGCATCATAGTCTTTTCAAGAGCTCTCCAACTGGGCGGCTGAAATTTAAAATGTCTCAGGGAAGTGAACGTGGAACTGCCAAGAATGCTCACATGAAAGGTTACAAGGACCCCTCTTGTTTTCGTTATTCATCCCAGTTGCTGTTGAGTGTTCTATGTGGTTTATATTGCGAAGTTATATAAACCCACAGGACCCAAAGTGCTACAAAAAAAGGAGTCATAAAAACAGCACTCATTTACTTGGCTTTGACCCACACATATACACCATCCACGCAAGAAAATACCTTTAGCAGGACTTTCTTGTCCCCTTTCTTCTAAATTTAATGATTGTAGACAGAAAGGAGCAGGCTGGTTTTGAAATTTCCAGAATAGGTCGACTGAAAAAGCTGAATGATCTTGTAAATGGGCCAGAGCCATTGGACTCTTGATTTTAACTGCCTGTACAAATACATCTAGTGACCATGTTACTTCCAAGGAACCATCAAATGAAGGATGGCAAATCCCTAAACAGTTAGGTATCAAAGACAGTGTGTACTTTATTTCCTACTAGTTTTCTCACCCTCACCTTGACCATAGTTTTTAGGACAAGACTTGTGTTACATTAGATCATGTCTAAATACCTGATCTGAAACCGAAATCGGACACTAAACTGACTAAACCTTTCAGTGACATGCACTATTCTGCTTCTACAAACTTTCATCAGGGTGTCATTGTGATACCCCGGAAAATGCTCCACAGTTTCAACCATGGCCATCAATCTCATGCATGACTAATTACATTAGCAGAGATGAGTGATCAGAGCTTGTCTTTCCTGAATGTGCTCTCTCTCTCTTTGTGTCACCTTCCCATTTATCTGCCTTATATCCATTTTATGTTGCTAATCACGTGTAATATCCGTCCCCTCTTCACAGCGACAAAAGCAGAGAGGCTCTGACCCAGCCTTGCTTTGTTTGCACTTCCCTGGCTCCTGGCATGTTCTGCTCTGTTCTTGATGGATCAGTGGAAAATGCATGGCAACTTCACCATCTCAGACGGTTGCACAGAGATGCAGCAGGATATATTTGGAAGTTGTAAATGGCCTTTCTGTCAGTAGAGTTGACATTGAATAGGCTGAGGGAAAACTCTCCATCCTGTCCACAGCTGCCTGAGAGGGCAACCACTGCCTTCAATTTGCTCTTACGTTTTATAGGCATTTAGCTGACTTAACTTAGTTTAGAGTGATTTACAAAGACTGAACATGCACAGTCTTGTTCAGTGTCTTGCTAAATAACACTTAGATCGGGTACATGGCTGCTGATGGACACATGTTGGCTGCAACCTGCGCCTTTTTGGATTAGAGACAGCTCTCTAACCACTAGGCCACCCTGGTGCCCATTTATAACATTATCCTTTTCATCTTTCATTCATTTCTGTGCCTTTGACACAGTGCACCACTGTCCTCCTTCTGTACCTCAGATTGAGAGTCTGAATAATCGTCCATCCATGCAACCAATCTATCCATACATTCTGATTTTTGAGAGCGCCTGCATGTGTCCCTCCTCACTCTCTATTTCACTGATGTGAAATAGAAAATTCATTTTCACGGGCCTCCATGAGTTGATAGTGATCATACTGCATGCATGAATTTTGAATTAACGTATGGATGGTGAGGGGATGGAAGGTTCAGTGGGCGTGTATTTCCTGGCAACATTCAGGGCACATGCTGTGTCTATATTCTGGTATGTACAGATTATGGATTAAAATTCAAGTTGAACCCAAGGCGAGCTGTACAGTGGTGTGCTTTTAACACAGATAAAAGTCTTACCAAGGGTAAATGGATGTTGGGGTAAGCTGAAGAAACAGACATCTGTCAAAGTGACAGAACGCCAAGCGGTGAATAGGTAGCTTTGTCCCGCAGAGCCTTGGAGAAGATAACTTCATCATGAAGCTCGCTCTCACCCTGTGGAGAGGGAATAATGGCTCCTATTGACAGACTTTATTTATAGTCACAGGAATGAAAGTCGATTAGAAGAGGGAAAAAAAACTTTAAACCAAGTATACTGAATTAAAAGGCTCTTGACCGGAACAAAGCTATGTGAGATACTTTTCCTTTTCCACTGAATAAGATCTTTATCCAGGATTGTAAATGGAAATTATATAACCAAAAAGTTTATGAGTGAACTGAACAGAAAATTGTTGGCTGGACAAAGCCTGAGCAGGCATTACCATTTCTGTCACATTCTATAAAGGTCTATTACATTTGTACATACTGTTATATCTGTCATTGTGTGCACTCTTACTGATGTTATATTTTAGCCACAATACCCCCAAGTATTATGAAATACTAGGGGTTTTATACATGATGAATCATAACTGATTTAAACAATTAGCTGTATCCATAAAAGTCACATGTGGCTCTCTTAGTTAGTAATTAAAATGACATGATAATTTGGAGCCAGAGATGGGGGAAAAACAAAACAAAACACACAAAAAAAACATCAAAATATATTTTGATACAAATGCAAGATATCCCAAATGAAAATGTATCTAAATAAAATACAGTATTTTGTATTTTGAAAATACAATAAAATACATTTATGGAGGCGCTTTACGTCAGTGGTTTACACATCTTCACTCCATACATTTGATGTGTTTTTCCATGAGCACATTTGGAAATAAAACCTTTTATCAGCTGAATAGGGCCTTGTCATGGTAGAATAGAACAGAACAGAACAGAATAGAATAGAATAGAATAGAATAGAATAGAATAGAATAGAAATTGCAAAAAAAGTATTTTGTATTTCAAATATGCATTTCAGATGTGTCCGAATTTGTTGCTCATCCCTTTTGGAGCACTAGCAATGAGGAAGTTTGCCTGCCATCCACACAAGCTGAAAGATGGGCTCTTGAAATGAAACACCTGAGTGTTATGTAAGGTGACAGTAAAACTGCCAACTCAAGCATGTGCCTTCCTTAGTGATACATGTTGTTGTGGTACTGTACCACACAATTACATGCCTGAAGACTGCCACTGGCAGACACAATGAAAATTTCATGGCATTAGTTGCAGGTGAAGTTGTAAGTGAAACTTTTAGGCTGGCGTCACGCATGGAACTTTTTCATGCAGCTTGCTGCATGCAGCTGTGTTTCACTGGATTTGTGTATCACTCCTGCAATAACCCAAAAAGTTGTTATCAACATAGTGTCATCAGGTTGCTGCATGTATTTTTGATTGCACCTGCACTGCTTCATGTAACGGTAAAGTTACATGAACCTCATGCAATGTGCAGCTATTCAACGCAACCAAGTTGCGTGAATAGTTTCAACGTGTTCTGCCAGCGTTTCTGTTGCTGTCTCGTCAAACTCGTCCTGATCATTCAAAGTGGTGATGTGTGAACTCATGTCATGATTTTCATTGAATGGCTCTCCCATGAAAGCTAAGTGCACAAAAATGCAGATGCCTTCATGTTGCTCCATGTAAAGCCAGCCTCAACAATAAAATAAAAAAAATCATCAAATCATGTGGTGGTAGGTACACACAGTGACAGTGATAACTGGCATGTACATATGCTGACAATTATAATATGCGCTAGATTTTCCTCCAAAACGTGCCTTCAGAGCTCCTTCCCCTGCCTGACACTCTCAAGGCGTCCAATGCAGATGCAACTCCATCTGTAAAAGACGTGCTTGGGCAGCTGCCATTCTCAACTAAGCATCTAATTTTCCTGATATGGTGCTTACCTCAGGGCCTAACCTGTAACATGGCATATCAGCTTTCTGCCTGCTCCCAGGAGGGGCTGTATGGTGAGGGAGAAGACTGCCATGAGCCCGCAGAGGGCCAGCAGAGCTCCTGGATCTGGGCAAGCTTCCAGCCCCCAGCACGCACACCAGCCCATCTTCCTACCCCCGGGGCATTCTCACTGATGGCTTGGACTGGCTTTCACTGTGCCATGATGCTTTCATTAAGCTAGTTTATTCCCCGTTTTCCACTGCTGGGCATCTCTCCCATCTGCGTTCACTCACAGTGATCGGCCAAGCTGCCGAGGCTCTGGAAGACATGGAGGCTGTATTTCAGTGAGGATGCACAGTGCTTTTACTACAAATCCCATTGCTCTCTCCATTATCCATCTCTGTGGTTGTGTGGTTAGAGTGTCTGCCATGAAACTAGTGGGCTGCGGCTTGGTATCTCGACAAAATAATGCTTCTTGCCTTTTTGCTTCAAGCTCAACATTGTACATGCAGGTCAAGGCTGTCTGAACTGCTGCACAGGGCCAGATGATTGTGGCTCAGTAGAAAATTGGTTTATGTTGTGAGTGAGTGAATAATTGTCCTTTCGTAATTATGAACATTGTTACTATCAAATTCTCCTCGCCTAAGCACTTTGCATAATCGAAAACAAGTTATGTAATCAATCTTAATTGGGAATTGGGCAAACGAAACCCACACATTTAGTTCTAGCAACTCAGCTACATAAAAACATGCAATGAAAAGAATTAGTTAAGGCAACAGTTAATAACAAACAAATGAGTGCTGCTGAGACCGATGCATGACCTGCACATTTAGTTACTGTGGGTACAGCATTGGTCTATCCTAGGCTCGGAGCTTTTATATTTTTTTGAATTTTGTGTTAGGCTTTTTGCGGATAGCAGTATTTGTAAAAAGTTTAGTTGCTTGCTGTTGCTCTCCTTGATGGACTATCAAGCACCAGAGCCTCTCAGTTGCTAAGGTCTATGTGGCATTTCTTGAGGCGTGATTTGCGGTTGTCACGGTAACACCTCCAGGGGCACGGGACCCATCCTTGAGATGTTATTATCCTCATTTTCATCTATTATATTTGATGAAAATGAGGATAATAACATCATACAAATTGAGAGGTAAGTAGCAGGTTGTATGTGTGTTAGTTTGTGGTTTGCTGTTATTAAACTAGTATGTAAGACGTAAATATGAATATAAATGTAAAAAAATCATTAGATTGATAGATAGATAGACCTCACTGTAGCAATATAGTTTCACAGATAAATGTCAAGATTCAGAAACTATCCCACAGTTGTTATACTTTTTGTTTGCGGCATATATAATTCAAAGCAAACCCTGACAGAGCCTATAATTTTAGATGAGTGTAGATGAAGATAAACAAGGCGAGGGGGCAGGGCAAACTCTACATTTTCTAGAAGCTTCTGTTCTCCATTAACTGTAGTGTAAGTGGGCTCAAATGACAGATAAGAAGCAGCTCTTTCCAATAATACCAAATACATGCACATTGAACATTCATAAGGGCCCCACAAGTGCAGTTAAATCAGTTCAGGCACTGGCACCTATAAATAAAAGTCTGATGGGATTTTTTATGGGCACATGGCTACAACCCTTTTAGAACAGCATGGTCAAGATTACCACCACACAGCTATGTGTTTCTTTCAGCCTTTTAAAGGCTCCGTGCCTCTCATTATTTAGAGCATTTACTGGCCAGACATTTATTTGTCCACCTTAGCGTAACGTTCTGCAAATAACACCAACTGGTTATGCATGAGTTAACTGTTGGCAATTGCCATACTTGATTTTACCATTTTACAATTTGCCAGCCCTGATTTCAATATTCTGTTCTAAAGCGAACTCGCTCAAAATTGAGCGAGGACAATAACCAATCATGTGCACTACCTGCATCAGGCACAGTACACTAATTAATGTACATGAGGCATAGCACTAGTAAGGCCGATTTCATTACTATACATTACATGAGATGTTTTTGACCAAAAGGAGGCACTGGGCATGGAAAATCTGGCTGCAGTGAGAGGCAGAGGTTGTGTATAGTGCTGCCCACAAAGCAACAACTCCATAAACATCCTAGCATCTGGCTTGTGTTCCCATCATAAGCCATGCTCAAATTCAATTACTAAGCCAACATTCTCCGAGTGATGTTGAAGGGCTTGTGATGGAGTGCTATGTACATAACCCTGATTAGGGATTATGCATAGATGTGGCGAATGCCACTAGACCATTGAGAAACACTCCAGCATCATAAATCAAACCACAACAATTCTCCAGAATTTAAGCTTCGCTCAGCTCTGATCATTAGAAAAAAACTGTATATAAAAAACATTTAACAGCATGGGATTTAGACTAATGGTGAGAATTATAGCATGTTGGTGCATGTGGGGATTTTTAAGCCTTTATTTAATTTTTCAGCAGTTCAGTGCTAACACACTCACAAATTTACACACATTCACATGTGGGCTCAGCCCCAGCAACATGTCCCTGCTGACCACCGAGCTTCTCACTGCACAGCAGAGGTTGGGAGTTAGGAGCTTTGCTCAAGAGCATAGAGGCACTGTCTGTCAAGGGGCAGAGAGCAGTACTCACTCACCTCTTCACTTTCCCGTTGCGGAGAATTGGCCCCTGTGACTTCCCTTCTACCGCTTATATCTTTAGTCTACAGGCAGTGATTTGTAGATCTAATCCCTGCAGAGGGTGTCTGACTGTAGTGCTATCACATTAAAGCTCATTATTTCATGTTGATGTAACACAAGTAGACAACAAAACTGCACTATGGTGTGGAAATTCTGCATCAAATCAGCTCATTTTCTACCATTGTAATTCTTCTGAATAGAAAACCATTTAACCAGAGAGTGGACTACAACCAGAAATGACCCAAACCTTCATCTTGCACATTCAAAACCTGCTCAGACAAGGTTTATACCCATTACAGAAGAAGAAGCTTTCTGCAGTGTTGCATGTGCTCACTCCCCCGTAGCTTCCTTGTTGGAGATAAATTATTTGGAATTCAAATTCTATTCACTTTTTACTTTCACTTCTTTTTGTCCATTGAGAGACACAGCATTTCATGAGCTTGGTATTGTAAGGTGTGATCTGGGCGCAGCCCTGAAATACTGATCATCAATGATTTGATGTACCAGCTGGCAAAACTGTCATGTCTTTTCTATCTTTTAAAATATTTAACTTATGTATGAAGGCTCTTTTTACATATGAATAAACAAAACAACACCACATAAGCAAAAGATCACGAATATGTGGATATCTCAATTTTTCTTGAAAAAAGTCAGATAGAACCTTCTAATTCCAGGCTCACTATTTGTTTCATAACATACAGTAGATGGTTGTATATTATGATATTTGACAAGGAATACGATGCAGTGGACTGGTGCAGCTCTAATGGAGGATAGATGTGATAGATGGGAACTAGATGCCTGATGGGGAACTTCTATGAGGGCTACCACTGTGCAGCTCATATCAGATTAAATCAGGAATGGTATTAGCATGCAAATTGAAAAAAGGGGCAGTATTTCTTTTGGATTAACTGCCACTGGCTGTGACAATGTATGGCCCTTATCACACACCCATGTGAAATACTGTAGCGGTACATGCCCATGGGCATCGTGAGGAAGGTCTCCACTGGTTTAGTCACAGAAGTTATTAAAATGTGCTGTTGGTCACAACCAAAAATAGATTCAGGTACAGGCAATACTATGACACAGCAGAATTCATTAGGATGGAAAAAGAGTGTCACCTTTAATGCGGGAAAATGTGATGTAGTCACGCACACGTGCACACATGCGCGCGCGCCCGCACACACACACACATGCACACATTTTCCCCTTTATGAAAGCACCCACATGACTAAAAAGGGGAAAATTCTCTAACGGTGACAAAATATCAAAGTGAAACATGTGACTCAGCTGGCTAAGTCGCATACACACATCACACAGTTGTGGATTCAAATTCAGTTCTTGACCTTTGCGGCACGTCATCCTATTTTCCATTCCCCCATCCTGTCTTTAACGTGCGGCGTCTATTAAAACACTTGTGATTACCCCGTCCCCAGAGTAATCACAAGAAATATCAAAAATAATCTTAATCCAATTTCTGATTTTTATTAATGCAGGGGATTATACCTGGCATGAGCACGAGTTGAGTTATAATGTGTTATAATAAAGTGTTATACACAAGACATGCATCGGTATGCATTAATGTGAGCATAAGGCCCATTTTAAATTTGAAAAATTCATATAAACTGAACATTTCTTCTGTTTTTCATGATGCAAACCTCAACCAAACATCAAGCTAACTTACTCTTTTTGGTGTGGCCACTTGTGGAATAGTCCTGTCAGTTATAATATAAGATGAGCTCCTTGTATGGTTCTCATTTCTCAACTCCTCAGTTGATTCATATTGACTGAAGGGATGTTTGTGGTAGCTCATCCAGCATACTGAAATCAGCAAACAAGTATGCGTTGGGATCTATCTATAGTGAGGAGGACATGAGCTGCGGTTGTGCTTTGGCTTGGCAGGCTGAGTGGTGACATACTATCTCTGTCAGTTTA
>OMKZ01028687.1:35340-58445 GCA_900302535.1 Neoniphon sammara
CAGCATTTCTAAATGTGCATTTCTTTATGTTAATGTGCAGTTGATCAGTTCTGGATTTGAGTTCACGGGGTTTGAAGTGTACTTTGCTCATAGTGAGGAATATTGTAGGTGGTTGTAGGCAGTGCCTTCAAATCAAGCATTTCACAATTATGTCTTGTTTTATGTAAGGCTATTGACAAAGAGCATTGAAAAAGGAGTGGTGCAGGTCTGTGTGGGACATTGTACACGTGTACATTTGTGAGTGTCTATATGCATGCCATCATCTTCCAGGAAACTCTCTGGTATTTTTGGTGTTGTTCATGCAAGTTCCTCTGAAAAGAACCAAATAGTGGAATATCGTAGGTCCTTGCCAAGAGAGAAGTGCAGCAATGCCAAATAGTGTCTCAGACTTTCAAATTTGTAAGGTGTCCAATCTCCAGTCAAATCACTATCTGCCCCGAGTGACTGTACGTCTTTAGTGAATCACCAAAGTATGAAAATTCTCTTTTGACTGCCTCATTTTTTCATTGAAACCCTGGCAACACTTGTGTAATGAGCTCAGCGAGTGTCCAGTGAGTCCCAGTGAACCCACTGTTGGCATCCCTGCTGATGGTTCATTCTTTGTGCCCACAGCAGATGTGGCACGCTGTCTCAACAGTGCCCTCCAAGTTGGCTGTGGAGCCTTCGCCTGCCTGGAAAACTCCACTTGTGACACAGATGGCATGCATGACATCTGCAAGTCCTTCCTGTACAGTGCTGCTAAATTTGACACTCAGGTATAATTACTTTTAAACTGCAATTAGTTTTTCCATGTGCATGTAAACTGAATAGGCTTATACTTGTGTAATTGTTTGGGTAAGAACGTGTTAGGCAATGCTGATTTTTTCTTTTCTTTTTTTTTGTCTACAGGGTAAAGCATTTGTGAAGGAGAGCCTTAAGTGCATTGCCAATGGCATCACCTCGAAGGCATTCCCCACCATCCGCCGCTGCTCCACCTTCCAAAGAATGATATCCGAAGTCCAAGAGGAGTGTTACAGCAAGCTGGACATCTGCACTGTAGCCCGATCTAATCCAGATGCTATTGGTGAAGTGGCTCAGCTACCAAGTCACTTCCCCAATAGGTGAGCTCCTCAACAAAACCTACAAAAACCTCTTAGTGCACTGGCAGTAATGCATGAATATCAAATATTGAAAGTGGCTTTGCAACTAACACATTCAAAACAAAATTTCAGGCTTGTGCAGAATTAATGCTCAGCCTTGTTCTGTTTAATTGGCTCTTTGACCTTAGAGCGGTTTGAAAACTGCAGGCTGGAATACATGGTGTGAAATTTAGCTTCTCTCAATTTTAAATGAATGAGAGTCTTAGACATGTATTCAGCAAAATTATCAAGTATTGTTGATTTGACAAACATGTGACCATGTTGTAAATCCCCATATGACACCTAATTCATTTAGCATGTATTTGCATGGGACAGACACATTTGTAGTCATTTCTGTGTTTGATTACCAGAGAACCAAACCATGTATTCCACTATCATGAGTTTCATGAACAACTTTGAACCCAAAGAATCCTCTGATTGTTACAAGAAAACCAAACCACACCACACCACACCACAGCATGCTGTACCAAACCAAACCACAACCAAATCAACCCAAGCCAAACAGGAATTACCTTTTAAGTCTGAGCAAATTTTTGGATGTTCTTTTTCCCTCTGCCATTATAATACATGCAACAGTGCTGTTTGGCAGGTAGTACAAAGGCAGAGAGGGTGGAGCACAATTCTTATGACAGGGGTGGTGACTACCACATATATGACTAGGCAAGAAAGTATGCAATTACATTAAAATACTAATCAGATTTGAACCACTAGAGGGTGCAACATTCTGTGGCTCTTTGCAAATACTTTTAAAAATGTGTAGGAGTCTTTCACGGTAGCGTGGCCAAAATCTACTGGCGTTCAGCTGAAAATGTCCTTTTCGGCTCTGAGCTCTTTAAAAAGACATTTAGTCATGCTTTGTTCTGTTGTTTTAGGTTTTATGGTAAGCTGCTACAGAGCCTGATGGACTGTGATGAGGACACGGTGGACCGCGTTAGGACCAGCATGGTGTCGCGGCTGGGCCCAGAGATGACCATGCTTATTCAGCTGCTGCAGAACAAGCCCTGCCCATCCACTGCTGTGGCTGCAGCTGCTGCTGTTCCAACTGGAGCCGAGGGCCGTGGGAGCTGGCGCTGGTCCATGGGTCCCCACATGTACAAGATCCAGCCTAATCTGCGAAACAGAGACTCTGCCAGTCATTTTGGCAAGAAGCGCTCTGCCAGTGACAGCTCCTAACTTCCACTCAGATTCAGAAAGTCCACACACTCCTCAGAAAACCATGAAAAAGCAAGCTCCTCTATTCCCTAGGGGTGACAAAATCCATTCCTCCGCTAGACTGGAAGTTACAGAAATATGCACCTCTAGGGAATGCCCATAGAGTTCCAAGTCGATATAAGAGTTTGATTGTTGTTATATTGTACATCCTACACTTTAGGCTTGAGAGGACCCCCTTTCCATCAACTATTTTCAAACGTATTCACTCACAGATAGTGTTGAGCGTGTGGCTGTTGCATCTGGGCAACGCGGCCCTTTTCACTCCTCTTCACCTCCGTCAACAGAGATGAACCCTTAAGAGGTCTTTTGATGCCAAACACAAAACAGCCATAGTGATTTACACCTCTAGAGCACAAGCGGTCCGTACTTTCAAAGGCAAAAACATGATAAAAAAAAAAAATCATGACGCAGACGGTTGTTTGTTAATAGGGATCAGCGGTCGGATCATTAGTTCATTGGTAGGAATGGAAAATTATTGCTAGACGTATCTAATATTTCAGTGACGAGACCAATCAAATTGTGAGCATGAGCTGTGGAAACGAGTTTCATATCTATTTTCTGACACTAACATAATACTGTAATGTACTGTATACTATGTTATCTGAGACAGCCATAGCCAGCCCTCTAAAAGAGAGTGCTCATAAGGAGAGAGGTCTGTAGGGGTTTCACGATAACCTTTGAGAGGTTATCTCAAACTGACCAAAAAACTTCAAACTGCCCTGAATGCTATTCATGAAATACCAAAATAGTGTAGAGCTATCTATAGCACTTATATTTGTTTTTCTGGTGTCAGATGAAGCCATGATCCTTGACTGAAAATGCATTTAAAATCACCATCCTTAACGTGGTTAAGGATCGTCCAGGACATGGCCGAGTCTGTCTACCAGAAAAGTCCATTTTGCATATCTTGTCTCCAGACACTCTTAATGCGTAAGACTGTTGAGCTCTACAGTATACGTGGGACCATGTTTGGTGGAATCTGTATCCATGTTCTTAACTGAGTGTGAAGCAGTTGTGTGTGTGGCTGATTGGCGAGTTCACCATTGAGATTGAGAGCAGCCATCTTCTTGGACTGATGATCATCATTCTCTGAGGTGAATCACATGACATAGAGGGTTTTCTTCGTACACACTGGCTTCCAGTGTCAAGATTGAGAATGATTATTTAAAAGCCTTGTTGGAATGATATTTATTTTCCTACTATATTATTTAATTTTTTTATTTTATGGCGTTATTGTAGTTTTAGTTAGTTTACAGATAGACATTTAAAATGCAGTTTGGTCATGGCTCCTATTTGAACATGAGCTCACTGGCAAATAGGTGAGCTGCCACTCTCTGGTGACTGAATGGGACCCATGTCATGACTCTGTGCTGGCCATAGGGGAACAAGTTGGTCATTCAAGTCAGGTGATCCACTTTATGGGTGTTATAAGGGACCACATCCAAAACAAGATAATTTTGAGACATATTCTGGTAAAAAAAAAAAAAAAAAAAAGTCATGATTGCAGCTGTTAGATGTATTTGTTGAGTGCTGGGGTTTTGTGTGCATAATTCTCCAAACAAAGCAGAAGATGTACAAGGTATAATCAAAATAAAGGAAACACCAACATTAAGCACCCACACAGGGAAGGGTTCTGCACCAGTTTGCCGTGCTTCTTCTGGTGTGGAATGAAATAAATTATCCTTAAGAGGGCTAGGCAGTTTTTAATCACAACTGGTATCTTCTTCATCCCTTACATTTCTTTCTCTTTATTTTATTTTTTTGCTGTGTCAGTTCCATCAGATATTATACAGTAGAAAAAGAGAGAGAGAGAGAGAGTGAGAGATAAGAATGATGCAGGATGACATGTGTCACATGAGAACATGGTATGTCATACAGCACCCTAATGTCTTACTGAGAGTGATGTCGTCCAGGATGGCCAGTTCTCACACCACAATGAAAAAGCAAAACAAGGCGAGCACCAATATTTTCATTTAAAGTGCCCGAAGTCCAATACCTTCACGTACTTGGCTTTACTTTTGCTACTTTTCTTGATGCACTTTTATTTTTGTTCAGAGTGCACTGGGATTCAGCTAGAGACACAAAGCAGCACGACCCGTCCGAGTTGCGCCATGAACTGTTATTTCATGCAATCCTAATGTATCTTCAATGACTCTCATGCTGTTTGCATTTTGTTTTCACAAATGTCTGGTGAGTTAAATGATACTCATGCCCAGAGCTGTCTGACTAACCAGCTTATTAGGGGAGGTTTGTAAATGCTATGTACTGAAGACAGTCGTAGTAACTGTGCACCAGGTTCCTTCTTCACAGCTGTTACAAAACATACAGTAGGAGCACTGCAACGACTTCACCTATTAGTGAATCTCTCTCCAGTTGCCATATATAATATCTGATCTGAACATTTTTTGCAAGAAGATAAAATATCTAAGACTGCCATCAAAATTCATGATCGACTGGCCAGACAATCATTCAAAATCAGTACATACGTGCAGAGCCACTGTGACTGAGATTGGTCTTTATGCGGGTGTTTCCTTTTTTTATTTTAATTTTTTTAACAAATACCTGGTAGATGGGTGGTGGTGCGGAGCCATTGATTTTTGTGATATAATCAACAGCTCATATTCGCTTTTGTTCGGAACTGAATTGCAAATGTTTGTGCACAGCCAAAGTCTACATTGTCTGGAGATCGCAATATAGAGATTAACTTGGAACCAGGTTTGGGGTCAACTTTCAACACAATTTAATTCAGAAAGCATATTTTCTTCCTTGCAAATAGTCCACCTTAGAAAGGTTTTATAACCGATCTTATAAGGATTTATTTAGCACAACGGTGGTATCTCTGTGGGTTTGAGTTTACATCTTGAATTGGGAGAACTGAAAGGGAACTGACCCCATGCTTGGAAAAGTGAATTTATATATTGTTTAACAGGATCATCTTTAGGAGTGAAGCACTACAGACCAGAAAATGAGATGTTGTTTTTTTGTTTTTCAGTGTAAATTATTAGCAATGTTACGAATTCCAAACTATGCAATAATCTCACATACAAAGGATTCACAGCAACACACAAATTGACCTTTATTTCATTCAGTGCCAGCTGATGCTGTTTGAATAAAGCAACAGCATGTACGCTCTCATACTCACAGTATGAAGGCAGTGTTCCTGTATATCCCTTCCTGTTTCTGTGTTTTTTTTGTTAATTGTTGTTTCTTTTGTTCTGTGAATATGATCATTTCTTATGGTGTGAAAAAGGAGAGCAGTTTTGAAGGAATCACTCGGGAAGTTCAGAGCCGTATTCACACTGTAGTCTATCCTAGCTTACTACTTTATGTTAAATATGCACTTTGCATCTTAACCACTATAAAGGGCATTGAAACATTCAGCACATGTGCAATTGAAACATGTTTTATTTACCCAGTGAATAGAAATCAGTTTGAATATTTTGCATCCTGAAGGGTGGGGGCTTCTTCACGTACTATTGATATGTCTGTATCTTTGTTGTCCATGGGTAAATCCAAAACCCAACAGCTGCTGCTAAACTATAGCCTGTTATTTCCCTGTATGATGCTGTCCAACTTCAGATGCCCCGATACTGTGGCTACTTTGATCTGTTGACACTCAACGAAGCCAGCATCAGTCCACATTTACATTTTCACATTTAAATGTCCATTCATGTTCTCATATTTATTTTTTATGAACATGCCTCGTGTCAAATCTGTTTGGCAAGGGCAAGTCGTGCATTTCCTCATTCCTTTGATTACAAGTCAAATGTAATGGTAACTTCAGAGAATGTACCTGAAAACTGAATGTCTGTTTTGAGGAGGACATGCCCAAGCTAAGATGACCCATGAAGGCTACTAGGAAAACAAAAAGTGGGGAAAGTAGATGGCTTTTCATTTATTTCTGTTTGGATTAATTTTTATTCAAGTATAGGGTGCTTGTGGTACTGGAGTATTGTTAAATTGACCCATGGTGAGATGTGTAAATCTGTCTCCCCTGTCAATACTCTTTTCTAATAGGGCAAACTAGAGACTAAAGACTCCCTCAATTCTGGAACTTCATGGTACTCTTTCCTCTCAAGACTTGAAATAGATTGATAAATGTTGTTGTGCTTAAACAAAATAAAAAAAAGCTTCAGTGACTAGTAAAATTTATTTTTTATTCATATGAGTGACAATTATTTTAATATCAAATTCAAAAGTTATCAAGGATTTGAGGAGATTACTGAAGTTCCCGAGACAGATGCTATGTTACGCATGATTGATCCTTGTGAATCACTTGCACTTTAAAATATACCCATATACATATATACCCATACTGTGTATATGTTTGGGTTTTTCCTCTGTACTGAAAAGTCATGAAAGATACAAATGCATCAATTGTGTGTCTTTTGCTGATCAGAAATAAAATATTTATCATATCTGGCATATGGTATGAAATGTGTTGCCTGCTGTTATTTTACTCTTTTTTAATTGTTCTCACACTGGTTTAAGCTAACATCCAAATGGCAGTGTCAGACCCCATTTTGCACTAGAATGGCCAAGCTGTGGCGAACGATTGGTTGTCTTAATTTTTAGAACTGAAATATCTGAGTTTCAAAAGGTCTCTGCGTGATATTTCTGACATTCAATTTCGGGATCTAAGAATGGGCTAGGATTTCAGAACAGGCTTTCCCAGGCAGGCTGAGCAGCATGATGCCTTGATAGTTGTAACACAAATTCCAACCCTTTTTATTTAATGGTGGGAACCAACAGTCCCGTCTTCCAGTGTTGTGCCATTCCATTCCAGATATTAATGAAGAACGTCAACCACAACACCACAACAATATCCAGCGCCTTCCCCAGTTCAGGACAGATCTCATCCACAGCTGACACTTAGCCCCTGTAGAGATTTCTAACTACCTGAGTGACATAACTCAAAGAGATAGGCTTAGATGATGGTATTTTGGTCACAGCTCTTAGTAGCTACCTCAAGAAATAGGGTTTGAACACCATCTATTCATATTCCTCATCCCCAGCCTCCATAGAGATATATAGGAGAAACTCATTCAAAGAAGAGGGTTGAAACCATTCTGAATCTTCCACCAGGCATTCCCAGCACAACCACGTTTGTCCAGCACCCTCCAGTGCCATCTCAAACAAAACACCATCAGATAATCAGGTGACAGCTCAGCCCCTCCCCTCACTCAAGTGTCCAGAGGACTGATATGATGAAACAGCTACAGTTGATCAACAACCTTTGGCCCAAGGTGCTTTGTCTGCAGAAGCTGCTCTTTGTGTTCTAACATGGTGTTTTTTATGGACAGTCAATGGCTAAGACAGGTATCCAATAGCAATTGATTGCCCAGGTTTACACCATAAAGGCCATTCTTCCAATCATGCCTTAAGGTTTCCCACTCAGTCTCCCATCTTCCATGAAAACAATGGTGTTGGTAGGCTTTTTGTTTGTTTTAGACCTTTTTTTTTTGACATTTCTGCTTTATTCGACATTTTTCATGGAGATAGACGGAAAAGATAGGGGAGACAGAGGGGATGACATGTAGCAAAGGGTGTGGGTTGGAATCGAAACTGTGTTGCCACGGTGAAAATATGTGGTATGCACTCCACTCGGTGAGCCACTGGAGCGCCCCCAGTTGGTAGGCATTTCTAATGATTTCCATGTGGAAATGATATGTGCAAAGAACAATCATAGCTCTCCACAACTTAGAGTTGCATTGAAGCAAACCCTCATACAAACAGGCAAATCTCAGCTGCAGCAGCCAGGCAGAAGCTCATGAGTACCCTCACACCAAGCTGCCCCTCACCCTGGACAAGGAAGTTGGTTATAGAGCCAACAATCTATGTGGAGGTGAGGTCAGCTACACTGGTATTTTTCAACCACCCACACCAGTTTTGGCTCATCACGCCACCAAAGAGATTATGTTTCACTTTCCAAGAGCCAGTTTCCAAGGCTACCCCCCACAGTGTCCAAGGCTGCTCTACTTTTGCCCTTTGTCTGACACACATTGCACCACAGCCCCTGCCATTCACGTTGTGGGCAGTGAGCCAACATGACAAAACCCCCAGATTCCTTTTTCAGTGTGTGCGTGAAGCTGCTTGGGTCACTTGGCCACCAGGCACTTTCCTAGACCAGCACTCTCCAGCCGAACTACAAGAATTGGCCAAGTTGTCGTGTCGCTCAGTTTTTTTTTTTTTTTTTTTTTTTTGAGAATAACATTGGGGTTTTCTTGAATAACTATTTATCTGGCCCCTTGCCTGAGGAAAATTTGTCTTGGGTGTCCCTATGAGGAGAACAAAGCTCCTGACAACATACATTAGCTCCCAGAGCTACACCCTTTTGGTCCCTACATCCTCAGAGTAAGAGCTGTGTTGCACATTCTTGGCATCCAGTCAAGCTCATTCAGAGTGGGCATCAGAATGGGCCTTGTCGCATCTATTCATAGACAGGATATGAAGGCAGGGCTGAGGCCTGGAGAATGTCCAGTTTGGTGACATGTCTGCTGTTTACATGATGTCCTCCTTTTGGCAATGATTGACTGTAATTTTTGATGCCCACTGAAGCAGTTTGCTGCTGGCTATGATGTGGTCAAGATGATAGTCAGCATCTCAAAATCTGAAACCATGGATCTCCCCCAGTAAAAAAGGTAGCATGTCCCATTTAAATGGGGAATGAGCGGCTGCTCTAAGTGGAGGATTTCAGGCACCTTCTGAGACTGAGTGCCAGTTAGGTGCAGCAGCTGCCATAAGCAGCCAAAACGATGTTTCGCCAAACCGGGGAAAAGCTCCTTGGGATTCTAAGGATTGCCCCAGGCACCTTCCTTTGCAGATACATTGGGCACAACTAACTAGGAGGAGACCCAACTAGGAAGGACTTCATCTCCCAGATGGCCTGGGAGCACCCAGGAGGAACTGGTGGAATTTCCTTGACAAAAGCCTGTCTGGGCTGCACTGCTGCCCTGCACCCACAATGACTCTGATGCAGATAAGTGGCAAGAACATTATTCACTGATTTTGAAGAATGACTATTTGGTCAACTTATGCTAGTTTAGAAATGCAGAAAAATAGCAGGCAATTTAAAATGAATATTTCTCAAAGTCTTTGCTGTGTTTGTCAAACATTTATTCAATGAACTCAAGTATATCTAAGACAGACTGAACTGTAGCAGACCAATTATCCCTCTGGAAAATCACTTACATCATTGCACAACTTTTCAATATACCTTCAGACGGTTAGAAGCTTTTTGAGAATGAATATCACTTGTGGGAGCATAACTCAGCATGACCATTTCAGCTAATGTATAATCCTCCTGGCACATGATGGCCTGAGTCAACCTGAGGTTTGAATTAAAATCTTTATTTCAGCTGCTTCTACAAACAATTTTATCTATCAGCCTTTTGGGGCTGGGGCTATTTCTTTGTGTGGAAAATGAGATTCCCAAATAATCATTGTTTATCAGTAAGCACAGTACAATACAGATTGTGACTTTATACTAAATAAATGCATTCAGCACTGAATGATGAAGTAGTCGCCAGTCCCTTTAATGCAAATCATCAGCACATAATATTCCCAGTGGCCTACCACATCCCCTGAGTACTTGGTGTGTGTGACAAATCCAGCAGGACCCACAAAGTAAGATCAAGGACATAGAGAGCACCTCCTGATGAAAATGAACTTTCTTAAACTTGAGCACAAACGAGCTGAAACTGCAAAGTGCCTGTTTGGTTGAAGAGCCTGAGGAAAAGAGGGAGCAGAACGCAAGAGGCTCCATGGACGCTAATCTCAGTCAGAGGGAGATATAATTTCATGCCTATTTAGAGAAGAGTCCTGAAGGGCTTTCTCATCAGCCATTCTCCAGTCTCATGGATAGGTGATGCAGCAGCTCTGCACAGAGATTCTATCATCCTCCTCTTTAAAGAGATATTCACTCTCCACTCATTAATTAATTCACTTTAGAACAAGCATGATGGACAAAAAGCGTTTGGAATGTTTCCATATGGTGGGTTTATAAATCTTTGTTTCCCACCTATGAAGTGGGAATATGCATGGCATATGTTTCTTTCTGAATGCTTTACATGACCATATGAAGTCCTTTAATGACTGAGAGAGAGGGGGATTATAGTGAATTATCAGTTCAATACACACTGTAAAAGAGGAACCATTAGGGGTCCTTGGAATTGAAACTGTAAGAATCCAGCAGTTCTACAGCGGACAACTTTTAAAAGCAACTCGGATGGGCAACAGTGCCCAGGGAATTGCCTAAGACTTGCTGTTTTTATCACAAAGGATCATCTTGTTGCCAGGAAACATTTGAACAGATTTTTGACCCTGTGTCTCACTTTGTTGCCTGTTGCTTGGACTGCTGCCGAGTGTATCACCGCCCTGACAAATCACAACAAGAGTAATGATGAATAAGAAAGAAATTAGAACATCATCATGCAGATGCAGTTCATACCATCTGCTTTTGTTGTTAATTCAGCATTGCTGCCTTTTAATGGTAATGAGACAGCAATCCATCTGAGCTATCAGATAAAATGTTATGGCACCTTCTGCTTCAAAACTAACTCATAAAACCTCTAGACAAGCATATTTGTAAAACACATCTGCTTACATAGATCCAATTATTGGCAAGCACCCCCACAGTGTTCACCCAAACATGAGCAACAAATGCATGCACGTCTTACAGCTCCCCTTTGAGTTTCCAAGGGACCACACTGTTTTTAGAAACAACCATGAAGAAGCATCTGATGTTGACATTATGCATGTGTACATTTGTTGTGTGTGTTCGGGGGATTCAAGCACCCTGGAGTGGCCGATCACACATGACCACTGACCCTCTGTCTACAAACTGCAGGCAACCAACAAATTCACCATTGTTTCACTCAGTTATTTCTTTTAACCTCTTGATCAAATTCTGGGCTAGGAAAACAATGCATCCATAGTGCATGCATAGTGTCAGCAATTTGATGGGACAAATGAACAATGCACTGTGGTTAGTGTGGTACGACAATTGCCTCTCTCCTCTCCCAGTGTATTTTATATTCATTATGTCCTTCTCTTTCCCATGAAACTTGTGGCATATTCATCAGCAGCGTGACAAATTAGATGTGCAGTGAAATGGAGTATGACTGAGAGCAGCAGAGGATTAGATCCACTCCAATCTCACCAGCAATCTTTCCACTATCCCTTCATTTCTGTGGGGAAATACCCTAGGATGGGAAAGAAAATTAGATCAAATTTTACTGAAGAAAGAGACCGAGTGGCAGGGGAAAGAGATGAAATAGAGCGCTCTCCATTTCTGAAAAAGCATCTCGCATAGATTTGTCTTGGAATCAAATGCAATGCAATTTATGCTCCTGGATATCCTGGGCGTATCGTGCTGAACGTTCACTCTTGCTGCACAGTTGGATAGGTGGATAAATGATCAATCAGCTATCAGTCCAGTGCAGTTTATCGCCAGCCATTTTGCCTTGTTCACTTCGTATCACCTGCACAATATGTTACGCTGTCTATGTACCTTACATGCATCTTAGCCAATCAAACTGATATAGCCCATTAAGCATCAAAAGTTGAAATGTTCTCAAATACTCATACATATTCATTTAACATACAGTACCAGACTAGTTTAACAAATGTCAAGAAGATAGGAAAATGTGGGGCAGGTTTCACAAACATGGATTAAGACGTGTCCAATATAGGTTATTCTTTTCTTTTTTTTTTTTTTTTTGTGAAGGAACAGTAAAATATGACTGCACTATATTCGTTCAGGTCACATACTTCAATTTCAGCACCACAGAGAAATGTTTCACAAGTTTATATTATGTAAAAGTCACTCATTTACTGTGTAACACCAATGCATCTGTATTTGTTATGATATTGGTTTATAGATGAACTGATGAATTCCCCATCCTATTCAAAATCATGGCATAATGTAATAAAAAATATGCCTATTGCCTGTTTGAATAGAAGCCCCTTGTATTAGGCATGAAGTAGGACACAGATTCTGTAGCTAACTTGCAGCTCCCTCAAGGTCCTGAATTAATTAGCGAAATTAATAAAAAGTTTAATTCCCCAAGGCTTTGTGGTCTGTAGAAACAATAAATAAAATTTCCCCATTTATTGATCACCAAGTGTAGGTGGATTCATACTTGTATTTGAGCCCCTGTTATTAACACAGTCTGGCAGAGACATCTAGTGGCTGAATACCAGTTGTAACATTGAGACTTGATTAAACAGACTCTGGAGAATATACAATTCAACTATGCAAAAGTCAACTGATTAAGAAAGGTACGTCTTTTTTTTTTTTTTACATTTACTCATCAGGGTGAGGGTGACAGAGAATGCATCCTCTTTTCCAGCACCGGCTTGCTTCACATTTCACTGTGAGCTTTCAGTACAACCACAGTCTTGTACTGCTGGCCTCTGAGCAGCTCTGCTGGAGCAGTTGGGGGTTACTCAAGTGCCTCAATTACTCAAGGGCATTTTGATGGTAGTTGCTGAATGAAAGGAACGCTTCACTTAATTCACATTCCCCGCCAACCCTTTCCCAGCTGGATGAGGATTTAAACTGGCAGACTTCCTGTCAGAAGGCAGTTTCTCTCACCTTTAGGCTACTGCTGCCACAGAACAATTTCAAAATAGCTGTCCAGTACTTTTCTTCATAGTCATGTGGAACCTTCTTTTGGTGTTGTGTAGAGCCTTAAGGTGCTATATGGAACCGTCCGTTCATGTTGCCACATGGGAACATCTTAGAATGGACCCACTAATAATTCCTCAAATGGTAGTGAGGTAATATAGGTTAATGAGGTATTTAAGTAATGGTGGTTCTATATTCAAGCAAAAACTTTCAGATAGCAAAGACAGATTTCTCCTTTACATTTACATTTAGTCATTTGGCAGACACTTTTTCCAAAGGGACTTACAAATGCTTAATACATGCTTAATACAAGGGGCTTCTTTTCACAACATTACATGATCATAGTTAAGTTTATACAATAATCATTGTATCCTCAGTAATGTCAGGAATGTGCACAGGATTCACTTCTTTGTATATGAAGTAGCAAATCACAGTGATAATAAGTTCGGCAGCAGGCCCTTTCAAATTCAGAACGCAATCTTATAATTTTATAATCAATTATAAAACTGATCTGTGGTGAAAAGCTGATGTAACTGTGTTGTTTTTGATGAAATCTCCTGATTCAACTAAAAGCTTTGCTGACATTTTTTTTTTAATTCTAGGAAGAAAATGGATATTTGAGTTAAACAACCAAACAGATAAGAGTCTGTCTAAACTAATTTCTGGAATATAAAAAATCACCCATACAGCAGACTAGCAGTGGAACTAACATTTTTTTATTTAAAGGAATACCTCACTTAATATATATATTGTACCATTTACCCATTTACTTTACTTGTATTGAATGTCCAATGAAAAACTTTAAATATTATGCAACACTGTAGCCATTTCTGTTGGAGGTGATCAGCAACTTTGACAAGCAGAATGCAGCAAAATGAATATGAGAACATCTGCTTCTGATTCTCAAACTCATCATGCAGCGTAATCCAAATCTTAACTCTCCATTTGTATCTACACCATGTCCCAAACCAATGTACTTTCACTAAAATATTGCTAAATAAACCACTTCCAGAAAATGTCTCATGCATCTGTGTGCACCTGGCCTGCACATTCAATTTACATTACGCACACATTTTGGGACTGTTTAGCTTATGCCAGATTACAACATTATTTCTACACATGGAACGCTGAAAGCATATTACAATGCCCACCAGGTCTTTTCAATGAAGATTCAGCTGATAGGAGATGTGATATGCTAACAGTTTCCAGTGTATAGTAATACTGCTGCGTTCTGCAATACCCCAAATAGTTCCAAAATGTACATCTACAAAACACAAAAAAATTGTGTCTTGTTGTGAAAGGATTACTTTTGTGTGTGTGTGTGTTTTCTTGTGGCTTAAAATGTTCTTCTTTGTTGACCCTGTGTGCTGCTATTCACTTCTGTCAGCAGCCAGGTCTCAGATAATGGGGATTTGCCACAGAAGGTAAGACCATGCATCGATAACACGACCAGTGAGGAATTTATACCACTCTGTGTCCACAAAACTGAACTAATCTTTTAAGTTGCTGAGGACAGAACCGAACAACTTTGAAAGCAGACCGCAGAAAGTCAAGGGCCTGTACAACAAATGATGATGAATGATATATAATGATGTCATTAGCATAGAAATGATATATAGGATTATATACATTGTCATTATCAGTGAGTAACGGATAACACCAGACCACAATAAAGATTATGTCCCCTCAGGTGAGCATGCCACAGGTTACATTACATTAAAGGATTCACCAAATGTCTATCAAAATCAAAACCCTAAAATGTCAAGTAAACTCCCACATACTGTGCCCTTCAATTGTTAGCAAAAAAGTATTGATGTTCCAGAGTTAAAACATATATTGGACATATTTATATATATTATATATAAATATATATATAAATAATTATATATTAACACTGACATGTGATTACATTTTTACGAGCAACACAAGGACACAAAATGAGTTCATTAGAAACTTCGTATGAGGCTTTGACCCCATTATGTCTCACTGGCACCAGCACAAAGCTCACAAGAAAAGACTCAGTAGAATGCAGACCTCTGGGCTACAGCTAGAAGTTACAGGCCTGTGTGCGCTAAGCCACACCCCCTTTCAGCAATGCTGTTACACCTCTTTCCCCAAATCAGTGGGGAAAGTTGGTCAGTGTCATTTTCACCCACGACCAACCCCCTCACCAGGTTTACATAGATATGTTTGTAAATTATGGTCCTGCTTCTGGTAAGCCCCGCCCCCTTCAGGCAATGTTGTTGTTGTTAGGGACACGCCCCTTTTAGGCAGTCAGTGTGAAAAGGTAGTTAGTGCCGCCTTGACCAATGACCAACATGCTCACCAGGTTTCATGATGTTATGTGGATGCATTTGGAAACTATGGCCTTGTTTGTGTTCAGCCTGTTTGTCATAGGACACGCCCCTTTTGACCAAAGTGGAATTTTGGTCTGTGGCACATTGACCCATGACCAACTACCCCACCAAGTTTGTGACGTTGTGTTGATGTTTTCAGAAACTACAGCCCCCTTTGTGCTAAGCCCCTTTAAGCAATATTGTTGTTATACACTCCTTTCAGCCAATCAGCCTTGACCCATAGCCATGATGTCATATGGACGCGTTCACAACCTATAGCACTGTTTGTGAAAGTTGGTCAGTGTTGCTTTGACCCATGACCAGCCACCCCACTGGGTTTCATATAGCAATTCATCTTAAGAGATGTTGCTGGTGGAATCATTCTCAAGATCAAAATCTCATTTAAATCATTATTGTTTGCAACGTGATGAAGATAACGCACCCTTGTTTTTAAAGATGCACTATGCAAAATTGCCCAGGGTTGATTTAAGTGAGGACCCTTTAGACTCAGCTGACAGAAAAACGTGGAAGAAGCAAATAATTTGTCTGTGAGCCGGGCTGATGATGAGAACTTTGTAGGCTCACCCTGCAAATTATGTGCTTATTCCACATTTTTGTCAGTTGAATCTAAATGTCATCACTTAAATTGGCTCTTGGAAATTTTGCATAGTGCACCTTTAGCAAAAAAATGCTTATTCTATTTTTGAGGCAGTCATGAAGGGGTTAAGTTCCAATAACCTGTTCCTCTAAAGGTTCCAGAGTGCTGCAATCTCAGAGTGTTACAGGGAGTGGGCTGACGGGTGCATGGACCCTTGGGTGGCATTTCAGGAAATCAGGAGAACATACTATAGTAGTGAGAACCAAAGTCAGGCACACCAATTAAAGGAATACTCCAATGTTTTGGGCAAAATACCCTTTTTTACTGACTTACCCAGAGTGAGACAAGATGTTTGATAGCATTTTCACCTCTGTACATCCACTGGTTCAGTTACTATGATTAGTATTTCATGTTAGTTTAGCATAAAGACATTAGCCTGGCTCTATCAACGTGAAAAAAATAAACCTTAAAGCTACTCAGAAACTGTCTTATTTACACAATCTATCATGTCATACACAGTAATGAAATACACATCTTGAAATTTTGGAGTACTGAAGTTGGAGTATTCCTTTAAAATAACATTAAAATAGCCCAAAATCCTCAGGTGTGAAGAAGACAAGAAGGTTTGCCTTATTCTGTGTCATAAATTCAGTGTTTGCCCTTAATTTTGTTTATTGAAGCCACAAGGAAAAATCATTTTTGCTTCCCCATGCCAAGGAGGTCAGAGGTCAGCAGCAGAACTGCCTCCTTAGAGTTGGTAGTGTACAGTGTCTTGCTCATGGACACTTTAGCAGGGCAGATACTCACTGACATGGAGTGTGACCCTGGATCTTCCGGGTCAAGGATGATATCTTTAGCCATTAGCACACCCTGCTGCCCACACCAGTTTTTTCCACTTGCCTGGTCCCTCCCAAGCATGGAAAACGCACAATGCACACCTGTGAGCATGCAGCTGAAACGCTCCCATATCTCATGACAGCTGGATGGCATTACAGCGCTCACTAATTCAAGTGTCCCACTTTCATTGAGGGGAATATCAATCTCACATAACATTTTGATGAGTATTAGTGGCATATTGGTCATAGCAAAACAGGGCTCAATTTCATGCAGTGGAGGATGACTGTCTCTTCTTTCAACTGCTATCACCCTTCTATTTTCCTGTATGATGAATTATGGGTATTTTGTGGTAAACGGTACTTAGCTAGCTTCTTATGTTACAGTGAGGGAACAAATGGTGGAATCAATAGGGAAGGCTTTGATTTGGAGGTGCTGGAGTCACACAAACTCAGCATTGCTCCGAGCCTTCAGAGAACACTGCTGTAGTAATTAAGTAATTTACCCATCAAACTGGACACCTCGAAATCCCCAAGGTAGCCTCCTGTCTTTGCTTAAAAAAAAAAAAAAAAAAATCCTCACCAAACAATTCCCTGGTGACTTCTGAGTGCTTTCCTCTTCTTTTGAAGTTCAGGTTTCTCAGTTTGCTCAGTAGGGTGTGCTTGTTTTCTGCAATATCATCTTTTAGAACACAAACCTGATGCACAATCACATAGATTCCAATGTTTTGACCGGGTAGATAGTCTCACTGAGAGTAAGAATTTCCTCTTGAAGAAACCTGCCCAAAGAGCAGCATGAAGACAGACATAAAAGTTGCAGAGTCCAAATACAACCATGTACAAAATACAGGCAGAGTCACATGAAACAGAGAATTATGTATTATCAATATTTAATATATTAACCTATATTGAAAAAAGGTAGGAAAAAAAGACTTTCACATGGCAAACAACCTTGTTTTTTTTTTTTTTATCATAATCTCAGAATAACTACAGGCTTGAAAATCTTAGTCTACACCCCACAGGCCTACATTATATGAATTTTTGACCCTGCTCCTGCACGTGAGTTATTTGAACATCACTGAATTAAAAACACATTGGTCATATTTTATTGTGTAGCACACTGGGTAGAAAAGTCTGCCTTCAATTACATACCTTAATAAACCTACTACAGTTCATCCATGTTATCAGTTGCAGAATAGAGTTTACCAACCTTTAGGTGGACATAAGTTAGACATAAATGCTTATAAAATACTTTAGTGTACTATAGGCAGTAAGACCGAGTATAAAGCTTAAATAGCCCTCATGGTTAGGATCTCTTAGGTCTTCTACCTACGTTTGTTTTACTGCTATGGGTTATTGCTGATAAGCCATTCTTGGCACAGGAAAAGTCACGATATGTTTTGTCATCTGTTATCACAATTATTTCAATCGCCGCCTTTTAGAAGAAAAAAAAGTCGTGCTTAGACTTAAGTGCCCTACACAGATCTTAGCGGCCTGCAGATGGAGAGCCTGTCTGTCCCTGTTCCGGTCTATAAGGACGCGCGTCTTGGCATCAGTCATGCATTTCAGGCTGGCGCCGCCGCCTCTCCACTTCCACAACATCAGGTGTAATGTTACTGTTTGTTGTGGCCTGAGAACACTAATAACCTGGTTGGAAAACAATGTTGGTGGCAAACCTGTTCAACATCACGGCAGATCACTCAACCCCGAGGACCTGTGTGCTGATTAAGTGGCAACTAGGTTAACCAGAAGCATGTTTGGGTACACTGCGTAAATCATCTAATCAACTAACCCTTTTTAACAAGTTAATTAATATGGTAATAAGTTGCTTATTATTCTAAAAACAAACGAAAAATCTGCCCATGAAGGTTAGATATAGTTTCACTCGTTTCCAATGCGAATAAGTTTGAATTTTCTTGGATAGTTTTTTTTCCCCGGAGGTGGTGATCTGCCTTAAGGCCCACTCTGCCTAGTTTACTGACACATGAAACAAGTGGAACTGCATTAGGATGAATGAAACTGCTTCCCACCACTGGCATTTGGATTTTAAGAGTGATTAGAAGACTAAATGGCTTGTTGAAAATGGAGTAGGCAACATTTCCCCTGTGGCAATAAAATAATTGACGGACAAAACTACCCGAGTCTGTATCAATGATATAAAGATTAGTTCATATTCCGGGCATTGTATTAGAATTTTGAAGATGACCAAAGACCAGTCTCACTTATTAATTAGCCCATTTTCACTTCCTAATCACAAATAAACTGAATGTGACCTGAAGTGTTCCTGTGTAAGCTGAGAACTAGAGGAGCAACAGTCGACAGGCAGAGCACATGAAGGCTGGTTATTGGCCAATAGTTTGGAGAGGCTGTGGAGAGGGGTGAGAGGTATCCCTACCTTGCTCCTGGGCTAGACCAGGAGTGATTTTATCTTCCTGGGCCCTCAGTCAACAGCCAGTGAAGTTAAAAGTCGGGCAGCATCACCAGCTGCTCCAACTGTGTGAAAAAACTGTAAAGGCCAAGCAGGGGGAGATGAATCCTTCTTCGACCTCGACGCCATTTTCAGTCAAAGATATTTTGAAGCCGGAGCACCATCATGTCTTTGAAAACGAATATTTGATGTCTGACCAAGTTGGACCAATTCATCACCAAAACCTGCACGGTGCGCCTCGGACCCTGGATCTTTATGCGCGCCAGAGGACGCCGTGCGTCTCGGGGAGGCAGGGAAAAGGCATCAACTTCGACATCCAGAGAGATAACTTAGAGACAGAAGAGGAAGTGGATGAGCAGGGTGAGTTGACGCATCATAAACAAATCAGTGTGCGGATCATGATGTGACAGGTTGGCTATATGTGCGTCTGCATAGAGGGTCTGAGCGCACGGCGGCATCGGACATCCAACACTATGCCAGTGAATTTATTTTTTCCTGTAATTTTTTAATGCTGTAGAATTAATCGAAAATCTAAATGAGTGTAAGCATGGGTGAAATTAACTGGGGTTAACTTCATTAAACCCTGTGGTACGGGGATGTATACATCTGAATCATTTGTCACCAAACATTTCCAAATCTGCGACATACAAATGACGGATGACTGGCAGGATATTAGGCCTACTATTTGGTCAGTGTGAGAAACTTTCATCACACTATCTTAAATAGGCACTCGTATGTTAAAGGGAACATAGTCCTATACTCCCGAGTTTGTTTACTTTCTTTCTTTTTTCTTTTTTTTCTTATATTTTCTAAGTTCTGGCTTTCAATTTAAGATTTTTGCGTCATGTGTTCAAAACTACAAATAATATAATTGTTTTATAAATATCAATTTTAACATTATCTTTTTTCTTTAAACATGTGAGGACAAATCGAATTCAGTTCTCCCCAAAGCAGATAATTTATAATTTCCGACGCAACTTTACCTTTCCAAGAATTTTCTTGAAACAGCTGGCAATTTGTTGGTAAGGGTCCCTTTCTTAGGCCTACCCTGCATCAAGAAAATGCTAACCAGGTGAGATCACCTTCATCGGGAGATTTTCTAATTATTTATTTTATTTTATTTTATATAAGAAAAAGAAGAATTTAAAACAGATCTATTACTTAAGATTTTATATTACAGTGAGTCACAGCCTTTTGTTTTAATGTTACGGGTTTCGTTTTATTATTTATTTATTTATTTATTTATTTATTTATTTAATACAATTTGTTGATTTCTCTCTTTTGCAGAGCTGTGCAGTTTTGACGGGTCAACTGACTGTGACAAAAGCCCGGAGAGAAGCAAGCCGAGGCTGCGCAGGAAGCCCCGGGTCCTCTTCTCGCAGTCGCAGGTGTCTGAGCTGGAGAGGCGCTTCAAGCAGCAGCGCTACCTGTCCGCCCCGGAGAGAGAGCACCTCGCCCACATCCTCAAACTCACCTCCACCCAGGTCAAAATCTGGTTCCAGAACAGGAGGTACAAATGCAAGCGCCAGAGACAGGACAAATCCTTGGAGCTGGCAGGATATCCACCTGCGCCCAGAAGGGTGGCGGTGCCTGTCCTGGTTCGGGACGGACAGCTCTGCGCCACAGGGTGTCATTCAGCTCCGTACAACGTGACAATCGGACCCTATAATCCTGTGTTTGGATATGCAAACGGCAGCGTCTATGGCTGCAATTATCACAGTGTGTCATCTTCAGCCAGCATGACGGCCACTCAGATGCCTAATAACCAGCTGGTTGATATAATAGGCAACACCGAAGGGCCCTTCAGCCATGGACACTTCCAGGCTTCATTACAGGGTGTGAGAGGTTGGTAATTAAAGGAACGGAACGGTCTATAAACAATCAAGCAGTTTATCTCGCGTAGCCAAATTTTTTATTTTATTTTTTTTATTTTATTTTTTTTTAAGTCTGAAATGGAAATTAGGTGAGTTTTGGCAGTGCAGTCTTTTTTATGTTTTGCAAGTCAGGTTCAAATAAAAAGATAATGAAAATGCTTTACACTGTTTACTGTCTTAAAAGGTATTCGTTATTTTCTATATTTTGTGTAGGCCTATACGAATCTCTAAGTAAAAAAATATATAGGCCATTTTTTTCTATTTTATTTGTTATTATGTTGGGACTTCTATAACTTACATAAAAGGTTTCTGTAAAAATTAGATTATTTTACAGCCTTCTTAGTGTTCATTTCCCTCTATGACAAAAGGATTAATATTTATTTAGGCCTAGTTGGTTGACTTTTGATTTATTTATTTACTTTAGTTAAGTGTTTTGTTGATTTTTCGTCTTTAAAAGTAAAATGAAATATGTTTAAGCTTACATGTGTTCAAGAGCTCATTCAAAAATATTCACAAAGTTTCAGTGGGCCATTTATCTGAAGGATAATCTAACTTGTTCTTGCTCTGGAATCTCAGATTTGATTGCAAAGACAGCATTGATCCATTACTCCCAGTTAAAAGTGTAATTTTCTTCTTAAAGCCCAATTAGAAACAAAATGCCCAATTAGATAAGCTCTAATCGGCTATACCGAGCTGCCGTCTGCATATTTCTAGCGCACAGTTTATCAAAGTGTCCCATCACATGCTAATGGACGGAGTGACATCTGACCTGACAGGCTGCTCTATCAAACTGGCCTCATTATTGTCCCATCAACAAATCCGCTGATAAGGCTGGAGAGCTTGTCCTGTCCTGGAGCTTTGCTGGGTAAACAAACCAGCAGACAGAGTGGCTCTTTTACTTTTTTCAACTCTCAATCAAACGGGAAACAGGCCCCAATCTAACCTGTCACTCATCGATAATGCAGAGATAGGCCCAACTTTACTCGCATTATTGACACTAAGTATCTCTCATTTCAGGTTAATTTCAGTAGTGGTTATTAAACCTATATCCAGGTTGGTTAACTTAAGGAACGGGAAGGGAAAAAAAACCCTAAATGATCCCACATTAAATTTTAGAGGGTCTCCTGAATTAACAAAAAGTTATGTTTTATAACTTCACTTGTAAGTGAAAACATATGGGAGATAAAACACATCAGTTCATCTACACCACAGACATGCTTTAAGACAATATGGGAATATTTAACGAATATTTATAATAGCCTATATTTTGTTCGCAGTAATATGACAATTCTAGCGCAACGTTGTCGGGCTGATCTCAAATGGGAGCCTTTCTTGCTTGGCTTTGGGAGAAAACTGTAAAAATGTCAAGGTGAAAATTAATTTATTTGAATAATAAAAGAACTAGAGTCATCTAATTGTTTAACGAATCGGCCATCCTTAATCCACGAACAGCCTCAGGTCGAGGGCCTGAGGTTGTTAGATTGTACTGCACGGGGCCGCGGAGGGAGACGAGGTGAGGGCGCATCACCGCTCTGTGAAGACAGACTCAGCGGCTCTGAGACAGAGCTGCAGACAGAGAGGAGACCACAGCCACTTCAAGAGATCAGATAAAGTCACTGTGTGTGTGTGTGTGTGTGTGTGTGTGTGTGTGTGTGTGTGCGTGTGTGTGTGTGTGTGCGTGTGTGTGTGTGCGCGTGCGCGCGCACGCACGTGTGTTTGTACTGACAATTTTTAGAAATTCACGTTGGTGTGATCTGAGTTTCCTTGGAAATCTTTTATTTACACAATTTGCAAAATAATATTGATGGAACAGACCACCCATTTAATATTATTATTCTATGAGAGAAAAAACCCCACTTTGGAGCAGTTATGCAGTGTCAAATAAAAATGAGTAAACCTCAGTCACACAATGAGCACTGTAATAAAATAAATAAATAAATAAATAAATAAATAAATAAAACATGTATGCCCAATTCTTCTAATGACCATATATATATAGTTTTCGTTTGATACTAGTTATTTTGTATTTGAATGAGAGTCTTAAAATTTTGTGTG